>PVIR01004494.1:51346-78588 GCA_004026965.1 Petromus typicus | reverse complement strand
GTCTTCTAAATCCAAGGCCCTACATCACCCCTCAAGTGAAATTTCCCTCAGTGAATTTGCTGCTGTTGGGAGCTATAGTGACTCTGTGCACTCAGGACCATCTCTGGGTGATGACAGAAAACACTGAAGTTCTGGGGACAATGAAGAACGATTAGTGTGCTCAAATGCATCATTACAGGGATCTGGTAAATCAACAGGTTGAGTGTGACGGGGTGATGGGAGGTGAGGTGGGGATGGGAACTTTGAACTCAAAGTCATCGTATGTACGAGCCCAAGGAAATGAAATTAAATCCCCCAGACTTAATTTCCATGACAATGTTTAACCCTCTGGAATAGTTAACTATTAAAAAAAAAAAAAAAAAGAAAGAAAGAAAGAAAGAAATCCTTAGATTCTACCAAGTCAGGACAATACTTGCTTCCCTCCTACCTGAGCAGTAGGTCAATAAACTGAGATACAGTGGCTTGGACATTTCTTTCATTCTGAGATGTAGGTATCTTCACAGTAATCTGATCAAGAATTAAGCACTGTGATAGTGGAAAAGATGAACAGCAGCATTAGTTTTTGCCTACTCAGACCCATTTGTGTTTTGATGTGGCACAGTTTATAAATTTTCCTATCATGTTTTATTTTCACTACCACTCTCTTTAGGAGATGGAAATACCAAACAGATGATCTGAGTATATATTTTCTCACCTTATTTTCTCTTTTCCTCTACTGAAATAAAAGTCAGTCCTATCAAAATAAATTTGGTGATTTAGCAATTTTTATTTTCCTAACATAGCTGATTTCATAATTCTTATACATTTTTGCACCTGCTATTTTTCAGCTATGAGGGAGCACAGGCAGAGAGAAGGCTATTTGGAACCTGAATCAGCTGCTTAAGGTCACAGGAAGATTATGTAACAGGACTGAGAAGCTTTGCAAAGTCTTCAGATGGCAAAGCATTTCTAAGAGAGCAGCAAAACAAAAATGAAACCCAAAACCCTGGACATGTCACAGTTACTGACAAAACTGTGCCTTGTCAGGTGATTCTGGGGACTAGCTCAAAGAGAGGAGAGACTTGCCAAAATGGTAATAAAGAGCATATATTTTAATTTGGCAAAAACTGATTGCTGGTGTCCAATTTCCTGCAAGGAATAGTTTGCCTTTAAATTTTGTAGAATGGGTAGATAAGATAGCAGAGAGAGAGAGAGAGAGAGAGAGAGAGAGAGAGAGAGAGAAAATAGAATTTTCTGTGTGAATGAAATGGATAGAGATTATGAGCTCTTTTTGGAAGCAAACTAAAAATCTTAGTTCACAAGCTTAAATGTGGACTGAGTGACTGTGTCCTTTTTCTCCCTGCTGGGTTCATTTAGGATAAATCCCAGGCTGTCCTGTGTTTTAGTTGGAGACTCTCACAGTGGGGGTGATTGGACTTTCTCTGCCCTAGGCACAACATATGCTACTTCCCATCCCTTTAATAGGCATTAGTTCTGCAGACAGCACTGGTCAAATGTACATTATTCACAATCACTTTAATGCAAATATGCAAGGCTGAGGGAGAAAATATGTCACAAAGAAGCAGCCATCCATTTCTCTTCTTTCTGATTCCTTCTTTTGCAGGCTGTCTTGTAAAGATCTAATTTTTACAATAAATAGTGTACAAGGATAAATAAAGTGGATATGCAGCTATGAGAACCATAAAATAGCTCACTAAAAATTCCTTATTAAAAAACCCTGTAAATTGTTTTGTTTTCCTTGTTCTCTTTCTTTCCTTATGTTTAAAAAAATCAAATGAGATCCCTGTGTGTACTCTGACAATGTCACATTTGTCAGAAACAGAAGAATCACAGGGAAGGGTAAAGCTGTATTTCATCTGTTAAATGAAAATAAAACACACAATTAGTTTTGTACTGCAAAAATTAGCTTCTGCCACATTTTCAACCTCTATTTAAAGAACGTTGATTTCTCAATAACAAGGCATATGATCTGTAGCAGAACATTTCTAGGACAGATTTGCAAATGTATATTACGCAGACGTGCATTCTAAATCTGAGCAGAGATTATGTGGTATTTGTCTGTCTAAACCATGAAGATATAACTTACTTTGCCAATGTGAACCCAGATCTTAGAAAATCATCTGCCAAATAGGGAAAGACTCCTAGAGTTCTGATACTCCATTTCAGAGAGGCTAAACACTTGTGTTTTGTTTTAAAGTATATCTGGTGAATTTATTTATATACAACTATTTGTCACACAAGACAACTTGACACGCTAAGCCTGGCTTTACATTAAGCACATAAAAGTTCTTCTATGTGTGGAATGAAAAACTAAAACGTTACCATCTGCACATGATATTTCGAGGTATATAAAATTGTGCCAGGGACCCTGTGAAGCCCATATGCATGAACAGCACTACAGAACTTAAAAATAAATATATATGCAGAGTAATAGAACATTTGGAAGACATTGCACTTCTTAAAATAATGCAATTAAAATGTTAAGCAAATCTTGTGTTAGTCTAAGGTACAAGTGTAGCAAACATTTGCCATATGAAGGAAACAATATGCTTTTATTGCGACTCTGTTCTGTTAATTTAATGATCTATGTCAGTGTGCTTACATATCATATATTGTACTTTCCTGTCTTTTCAAAGCAGTTATTCTAATCCACCGTTGTGCTCCTTTTCTTATTATTATGCTTATGATTAACTTAGGAAGTTGGAAAAGCAAAAGCCAGATGAAGTGTCATGTCACTCATTTTTCCTACTATTTCATTTTAATGTAGTCTTAACCTAAGATAATTACATTGTGAGCATTAATTTTTTTTCTGTCCCCAAATTATTTTTTAACTGAAGCAGGCAGTTATCCAGTAGATGGGGGAAGTGGCCTCAGCTCTTGGTGTTTGGTGATTTACGTAGACACCCATTAATGATAATGGAAAGTGTGTCTGTAAATTTCTCCATGCCAAAAGAATAATGGCCTCCTATTAGTCTCCTATAAAAGAGGAATAAGCAAAGTCTGTCTTTGTAAATGACCTGGGTAGTGAATTACTTAAGGGAGATTTACATCACATCCAATTAAATAGTTTTAATGATTTTGTTTTCATTCTGTCTATATTGTTGTACATTTTAAAAATGTCAGACATGTCTCTAACTCTATATAAACTGCCAAACTTAATTCAGGGGTTTATCATTATTAATTAAATACCTGTGTTTTCATATAGAAACATATTGTGGTGATGAAAACAGATCTCCCATTGCTTTGAGAAACAGTAATATGGAAAACTTTTCTAAATTTTAATTTTTCAAAACATTAGCATGTGTTGAATCCCAGCAAAAGAACCAAAAGTGTTATTTTGGAATGGATATGTCTATTTTCATTTACATTTAAAAAGAATTAAAAATAAAGAGTATTTTAAAAAAATTAAATGGTTTCATTTAAGTAAATAGCACAATCAGCATGGGAAACTGGATTTTGCAATACTGAGATGGATAAAAGGAGATGTGTGAGAGAGAGAGTGTGTGTGTGTGTGTGTGTGTATGTGTGTGTATGCGAAAACTTATCCTGAAGGCTCACCTAATTAGTTCTAAAGGTAACTTCTGCTCCCTAGGATGGGTCACGGTGTTACAGAACTTAACCAGGAACTTGCACAATGATAAGACTGACCTCTGTGAAGCTGCATTCAGTAACATTCATTTCAGCACCACCTTTGAAGCTTGCACTTAGTTTTCCTTTCTTTGCCATCTCTTTACTTCTTTGGGCATTTAAAGACTCACTCATACAAAATGTTCTTTAGAAAATGACATTTCAAACTGATTAAATCCTATGAAAATCGTGAATGGGTTCTTACTTCTGCAGGCATTTGCATTTGCAACCTTTTTAAAGGTTCCTCTTACAATGCATTTTATGTTTGCTTGTTTGTTTGTAGTTTTCTGAGACCCAGGTCTCACTTTGTAGTTCAGGCTGGCCCTGAATTCACTAGTAACCCAGGCTAGGCTTAAACCCATAACAATCCTCCTGCCTCTGCCTTTCGAGTGCTGGGATTATAGGAGTGAGGCATCACACCTGAATTTTCTTACCACGTTTTGCTTCATATTAAACTAATATACTCAGATGTTCAGGTAGGCACTTTAAAGCACGGTACAATGTGGATGGTATCGGCTTTTGGCCTGACCTGGACATTGCTGGGGTAGGGAAGTTTGAGAGATTGAAAATTCTGGAAATATTATTAGTAGTTTGCCATTTCAGGATTTGGAAGCCTTCTCACATACATGTTGTTGTTTAAATCTGGGGTTTAAACTGCTGCAATTGCTTCCAAATCAGTTCATGTCAACTCTTGAAGTCAATATTCAGAGTTAGTGCAGACATCTTGATTAAGGCCTAAAAAAAATAAAGTGTATGAGATTAGATTGAGAGTTTATTCTTAGTCTGAACAGTTTGATACTTTATAACTTGCAATATTTTAAAAAATTATCTGAATTATTCATTTGTTGGCAAAAAGATTTTCTTAATAATTTTTTTTTTTAAATTTAATACTACTAGGATTCAAACATCAAACCCAGGTTGCTTTGCTACTGAGCTACATGCCCACTCTTTTGGAGGCAATTTCTCACTAAGTTGCCCAGGCAGGACTTGAGGTTGTGATCCTCTTGCCTCAGCTTCCCAAAGTATTGGGATCATAGGTACATCTACAGAACATATATCTATAATATCAGTTTTATTTCTGATATAGACAATTTACATTTTCTTGATTTTAGGGAAAATAGAGAACAGCTAAAAATACTAGCTGTCTGGAAAGGAATTTGTAAAGTTCACTATTTTTTAAAGAAGCAGATTTAGGGTAAATAAAGTTTTCCATTATTTTTCTATTTTCTTTTTTTGCCTCTTCTATCCCCTATTACTCTTTTCCTCTCATTTTCTTGGATATAATTTTCTCTTCTTTCAGATTTTTCTTAAGAAGATACAAAAAACTTAAAAAAATCAGCCCTGCCAAATCTAAGGACCCTATTAAAAATGAGCATTTGAAATGAACAGACACTTTTGAGATGAAGAAATAAAAGCAATTAAGAAACATGAAGAAATGTTCAACATCACTAGTCATTTAAGAGATGGAAATGAAAACAACACTGAGATTGTATTTCACTCCACAAAGAATGACTGCCATCACAAAGTCAGCTCACAACAAATGCTCGCAGGGCTGCATGAGAAAGAAACTCTTCTCCACTGTGGAATGTAGATTGGAGCAAGCACTGTGGAGATCAGTGTGGGGATTCCTCAAAACACTAGGATTAGAGGTTCCATTTGACCTTGCTAGCTCCCTGCTAGGTATATAGAAGAAAGAATTAAAAGGTTCTGATCATAGTGACATATGTGCACCCATGTTTATAGCAGCTCAGTTTGTGATAGCTAAATCTTGGAAATAACCCAAATGTCCATCAACAGGAGACTGAATAAAGATGTGGTTTTTCTATTAAAAGGAGTATTACTTTGTCATAATGAATGATAAATTTTTGTCATTTATACGCAAATGGACGTACCTTGAGGACATATTCATAAGTAAAATAAATAGGTTACAGATGTGTAAATACCATATTTTTTTTCTCCAGCCCAAGAAATTTAAGGTGTAAATTGACTTAAAAAATATAGGATAGATATTGTGAAACAGAAAATATTTAAAGGGAAAAGGAGTGTAGGGGTAAATGAAGAAGGGAAAGAAAAAATTGATAATAAAATAAAGAAAACAAAGCTTATATATATAGAAGGTGGGGGATTGTAGTAAGGCAGGCAGGGAAATGGCAAAAAAATGAGAACTAAGTCATGTCATGCATTAGTACAAACTTTCAGTGTTGTTTATGATCATGATGTGCATGTAAAATGTAGCAATAAAGAATTTAAAAAAGAGAAAGCACACATATGCACATTGAAAAGTTTCTTAAAAATATTAATTTTGTAGGTTAATTTAAATCATCATTTGTATGCATTTCTTTTGTAACATAATATTAAAAGCCATCACTTTCTCAGCCTTGTTTTAACTGTTGTACTGGTTTGGCTTCAGTAGGACAAACTACCTGACACCTGAAACTAAAAGAAGAGATTCATGTTTGGTTCACAGTTCCAGAGGTTTTGGTCATGGTTAGCTGGCTCTGAAGTGGGAATATCATGGTGGAAAGATGTGGGAGAGCAAAGCTGTTCCCTTCCTGGCAGCTACCAAGCACAGCACAGGGGAAGAGATACAACTTCCAAGAGTACATCTCCAGAACCCCGCTTCCTTCTATGAGCATCGGTGGGTTCCACATTCAGATGTGAGTGTCAGTGGGTAATCCCCTGAAGAATCCAGCACTGTCATGATCCAGTCACCTCTCCGGGAGTCTCTTCATCTAATCAAGGTGTTGATTACAACTGCTTGGCACAGATACATACTACAAAGCTGATGATGTTTCCATTTTCATTTGCTTTATAATATTTTCAAAATTTTATTGTTACTCCTTCTTGATTTCTTGTTCTTAGATGCCCCCCTCATTATTCTCAAGTTTTCTATTTGTCACAGGTGTTTAGCAAATTTATTGTAAAGATCTTCACTGTGATTTCCTTTGTATTTATTCTGGTTGGGTTTGTTGCTTTTCTTAGGCTTATAGTTTGGGCGAATTTGACAAATTTAATTTTTAAAAAAATTTTTTTGCTTCTGAGCTCTTTTTTTTTTTTTTTTTTAAATTCAAGCTCTTAATACATGTGTTAGAACATCTACTGTTGTCCTGTGGCTCACTGTTGCTCTATTTAGGTTTTTATGTTTTTCCAATTCTTTATCTTTACACTCACCTTTTCTCCTTTTTTTAATAATTTCTAGTTCTGTATCTTCAAGTATATTGATTTGTATTTCTAAAAAATCTAGCTACTTGATAATTTATTCCAATGCAGTTTTCCTATCAGATATTGCATTTTTTTAATTTCTAGAAATTTGCATTGTTTTCTTTATAGTACCAATAGTTTTCAGTACACGTACAATAAATAATGCATATATAAGCTATTTTTATTTTAATTCTATTTTTTATAACTTCTAAGTCTTTTCTTTTAATTAATAATTTTGTGATTATGGCTCATATTTTCCTACAGTTTTCTTTATCTAGTAATTATTGAATAAATATGGAGTTTTATACATTTTATGTGTCTGAATTTTGTAACTGGTTGTAATTTTAAAAACAGTTATACTATTTTTAGTATATAGGTTACTTGGAAATAGTTTGTTCTGAGATTGGCTTTTAAGCTTTATTAAGACAAATTCAGAAAAGCATTACATGACTAATTTATTCATCCTTTAAAGGAAAGCTAATTTAACCTTCTCAATAAAATCATACTACTCTGTTTATTCTAACTAATCAACAACCTGTAATTAGGAAGTTTTTTTCTTAGAATAAAATATTAATACTTTTCAGCCTTAAGTGGGTTTCAAGCATTTTCACATAACCCTAATTTTTAGTGTTTTGATACTCGGCATGTCATAGATACATACATTAATACTTAGCCAAAAACTTGAATAGACTTTTGTATATTTGCAGATTAAGATTCAAAGCCTCTAGACCTGTAAGAGAATACATTGTACTGGTATATACCATCAAATTTGTGATAATTTGTTATAGCAACCTTTGGACATTATTAAAAGTTTGAAAGATTTGGTCTTTCATTTAGATTAATCACTTTTGAGCTAATTTTCACACATACGGTATGATTTTAGAAAAATGAATGTTTAGAAAGTTATTAAAGAATACATCCTATCAGTTCTGATTTCATTCATATAATCGTTCTTCTAATGTGATGAAGCAGTTCCAGAAGCCCACTTTTGAGAGAGTGACTGGTTTGTGCCACTGTGGCTCTCTCAGTGTCCCAAAGCATTTACCTTTCCTGGTCACTTTGACTTTGATGTAGAGCCAGAAGTCTTGCAGTGCCAGATGAGAGGAATAACAGATTGAGGACACAACATGTTTTCACAAGCCTACTTTTCCATTGGGTGGCACTCAGCAGTGGCATTTGCCATATTTTTGATAACATTTTCAAAAGATACTCATAGGAAAGGGCTTACAGAGCTGCTTCAGATAGTAATAACAACAAAGGGATAAGTGAGTTCAAAGTAAGAGAAAAAATTTTCAGAGGAGTTGATGGCAATGTATCTTTTACTGCAATTCACTTTTAAAAGTTTAAATATTCGCCAGTTAAGCAGTCACTATCTTTGTGTGACTGCAGGAACAGCATGGTGAAAGCCCTGGCCAGAGGAAAATTTGTGCCTTGGTGGCCAGGAAACAGAGAGAGAGGGAAGAAACCAGCAAGAGCAACAACCTTCTTAGGTCATGCTGCCAGTGCAACCTGCCTCTAGGACATGCCAAAAAGTCATTCAATTTATCACCCCAAGATCCAGTCACCTTTCAAATATAGGAGGCTTGGGGCTATTTTAAATCTAAAACCATCACACCATATATTTCAATCCTACCTCATATTGTATGAAAAAGGTGAGCAAATTTATTTTTTATGATGTGGATACTCAATATTTCAGGACTAATTGCTTAAGTGTCAAGTCCTTTTTCAATGAACTATCTTAATTGTTTTCTAAAAAATCCACTATAAATATAAAGGTATATTTCTGATTTCTTAGTTTTATCCCATGAATATGTACTTATTCTTAGGTCAATATCTCATTTATTTAGTTAATATCTGTAAGCAATACATTTTGAAGTTAGGAAGTATAAATTTTCCAAATTTATTCCTTTTTAAAAAAAATTAGCTATTTTTAGCCATTTTCACGGTCACATAATTCTATAACATGATTGCTAATTAATACCAAAAAAGGTAACTGGGATTTTCATAAGGATTGTATTAAACTGCTGATCAAATTAAAAGTGATTCTATTTTAATATTGACACTTTTAATTCATGAATTTGGGTGACTTTTCATCTATTTAGGTATTTAAAATTTCTTTCAATAAAGTTTTGCAGTTTCTAGTTTAAAATACTTTCACTTTCTCTTATGTTATTCTTATGTATTTTGTTCTTTTGAATGTACTTATTTAATTTTATTTTCACATTTTTCATTACCAGTGTGTAGAAATAATTGATTAGTATATATTTATCTTTTCTTCTTCAATCTTTTTAAACTTATGTGTTAGCTTTTTTTTTTTTTTTTTTTGGTCAGTATGAGGGATCAAACTCGGGATCTTATGCTTACAGAGTAGGCACAGTGCAACTGAGCTAAATTCCTGGCCCAGCTCTAGTATACTGTGACAGAGTTTTTAAAGCTGCTTTATGTAGGAGATTATTATTTTTAAAATAGAGATAACTTTACTTTAATTTTTTTTCTTTTTTTAGAGATAAGGTCTCATTATGTTGCTCAGGCTGGTCATGACTCCTAAACTCACGTGACCCTCCTGCTTCAGTCTCCTAAGCACCTGGGATGGTTGGTGTCTTCCACCACGCCCACTTATCACTGACAGGGTTTTGTTTTGTTTTGTTTTGTTTTTTTGAGACAGTCTCACTTTGTAGTTCAGGCTGACTCTGAGTCACCACACCCGGTACTGTGATATGTGGTACTGTTGGCTGGTGGATGTGAGTCACCCTGCCTGGTACTGTTGTATGTGGTTACTGGGGACTGAGCCTGGGCCCTTGTGCTTGCAGGACAGGCACCAGGACCAGGGAGCTAAATCCTTGGCCCTATCACTGACAATCTTAATGACATTTATGAATTTTTAGTACGGTGGTGAAAAGAAGTGGTAAGAGATTCTTGTTATGTTCCTGATGGAGGAAGACATTTACTCTGTACCAGAAAAAGAAGGATTGAAAGAAAAAGTATTATTTCTGGGATCTATTTCTAGATCTCTCACAGATTTCTTTTTATCTCAGTTTTAAGTTAGTAAGCTTTATTTTTTATATGACTTTTAAATTTCTAGAAATCTGAGTATAGAGGCCAGGGGTGCCATCATCGGCCTGGCTCAAGGTCCTGAGTTCAACCCCCAGTACTATAAAACAGCAAAAACAAAAACAAAGCAAAACTAAAAATGTAGGTTCCTTTTATGCTACCATATAAATTTCCTTTATTAATATTTTTCATTATGGTTGAACATTAGTCAAAATTGCTCAAGCAATGTTGTCACATTTATATTAAAGTTTATAGTTTACATTACAGTTCACTCCCTGGGTTAGATTATAGGTTTAACAAATACTGTATCAACTATTACAGTGTCATGCACAGCAATCTCACTGTCCTAAAAATTCATCTTCCAAGTTCTCTTCCTTCTCCATTCTATGCTACCATAAACTACGAACATATTAGCCATCTCTTAGTTTTCTCTTTACGGAGTGTCATATCGATGAAATAAAAAATATGTAGCCTTTTCAGACTGACTTCTTTCAGTTAATCATATGAATTTAAGTTTTCTTCATGTATATCGTTTCATAGCTTAGTTCTTTTTTTCTTTTTTTTAGGTTTTTTGAGACAGGGTTTCACTTTGTGGTTCAGGCTGGCCCTGAGCTCAGCCTCAAACTCACATCACAGCAATCCTCCTGCCTCTGCCTCCCGAATGCTGGGATTACAGGCATGAGCCACCACGCCCGGCACTGTGGTATGTGGTACTGGTTGCTGCTGGGTGTGGGTCTCCACACCCAGTATTGTTATGTGGTTACCGGGGATCGAACCCGGGTCCTTGCGCTTGCAAGACAGGCGCCGGAACCACTGAGCTAACTCCCCAGCCCCATAGCTTAGTTCTTAAAAATTACAGAATAATATTGCATTGTATGGGTGTTCTGCTGTTTATCAATTTAATGATAAAAGAGCTTCTCTTTTATCACTTCTAGAAGGAAGGAAGGAAGGAATCACTGTTTGACATTCCATAGAAGATGTGATAAAACTTTTTCCTTGATTATATTTGAAATAAGTAAAATCCTTATGTTCTTTTTAAATGGAAAATCACTTTGGTAAATCTAGGGCAGCTGAGTTTTGTTTAAGCACTGTAACTGAACTTTTGGCAGGGAAAAGATACTGAGTATCTTCTCTATAACTTTTCCAGCATTTCACTGGACTTTGAAAGAATGGGAAAATTTTTACATTTTGTTTTCAACAAAAAGAACTTTTTGAGGCATATAAAAGAGTTGAATATTTTTCTTTATAAGTCTTATCATCCTATTTTTATTTGAAAGTTGAAGAGGAAGAACATAATCACAAGATTAAACAATAGATTATATTCAAGCATAAAGCTGTCACTTTTAACTCTCATTTTATCACTTTGGGCAAATCTTCCACTTTGAAGGCATCAATGTTTCTTTTTTTAAAAAAATTCAAATCTTTATTGGTGCATTATGATTACACATCAACATATTCAACATTGAGAGTTTGCACCAAAATATGACATGACTTGATTCTCATTTGTTTTCCTTCCCATCTGTCATGCAACCCCCAGCCCTTATATACATAAGCTTTGTTTCTTTTTTCTTTATTACGGTCACATTCTATTGCCCCTCGTTGTTTACCCCTACACCTTCTTTCCTTTTAAATATTTTCTATTTCATAATATCAACTATATATACCAGAACTCATTTATATCTTCATTTTCTCACACCAGAGAAAAGATATGTTATTTACACATCTATGACTTATTTGTTTCTCTTATGAGGATGTCCTCAAGGCACGTCCATTTGAGTATGAATGGCATCTAGGTTTCTTAAATCTAAGACATAAAGGATATTGTTAAGTCTTTAACTATGATGTACATGTATCTGAAGTACATTTTGGCACTTCTGTCCTCTCAGTTTTGAAATATAATGTCTATTGTGTATTTTGGGAGGGGGAGAACTAAAATTTGAGCTCAGGACCTTTGCATTGAGCTATATCACTTGTCCTTTTCATTTTGAGGTGGAGTTTTGCTAAATTATTATACTGCCCAGGATAGACTTGAACTTACAATCCTTCTGCCTTATCCACTTGGAGGGCTGGGATTTTACATATAGCTCTGCTGTGTATCTTGAGCTGTAACAGGCACCAGGAATTCACAGCACACACTGGACAAGTTCCAGCAACAAACAAGATTAGGTGCTTTGACAAAGGCGTTCTTAGGCACTTTGAAGGATAAGACTGGTGCTTTTGGTAACAACTATTTCAGAGGGCAGTAGGACCTTGCCCAGTGGAACAAAGCAGGAGAGATAGAAAAAGACAAGGAAAAAGAGTCTTTTCCTAAGATGAAGGGAACACTGTGATAGACTGAGGGGAAGAGCCCCCCTTTGTTTCTCTGTTCAGTACACAGGAGGAAGCTACATGTCATATTGTTGAGTGGGAAGCTGTGTTACTCTTCTGGTTAATGAGGCATGGACAGAGAATTCTTGCTGTTCTGGACTTCACTGCAAAAAATGTGCCTTGTGTACCTTCCCATGCACTCCCCTGTATCTTTTCTCTTTTTCCCTCTGTCGTGGGCTGGAAGCAAATATTCTACTTAAAAATGGTGAAAGCTCAAATCAGCTGTTTTAACCTTGGCTGCCTGGGAACCCTACCACGCAGCTGATGCTGAAGATTGTGTTCTTGGAGCAGTATTATCAAAAGGTTTGCAGAGAATGTGCCTCTACAGAAAAGTAAGTAGGCTCAAAGTGAGGGAGTGTGTGTCTTTTACCATGATGTGTCTTTTACTCTAATACCTTATTTAAAATTTAAACATTCACCATGTTTATACATTTTCATCATACCTTCTCTTATCAAGTGCTTTTATTGCTTTTTTGTGCCTTCAGTTTTACTCTAAAAACAATGGAATACCATGACTACTAAAACTCTTCACTGAATAGGTTTTACAATTTTCAAACTTTTGAATATTGCTTTCAAATAAGTCTTTTGTAAGCATGTGGATCCAATGGACTACTGATATCCAGAAGCTTGAAAAGAATGACTACATCCCAGAGTTGCTATCCAATAATGAAAACAGGATAAATGCAAGAGGGGAAGGTAACCTTCACATCCTTGGAAATGGATAACATTTGTTCCTCATTCCAACCAACCACTAACCCTGGAAGTGTTCAAAGGAAGTAGTCAAGAAGTGAGTGTTTAAACAAACATGTTCTTATATTTTATTTTCTACATTGGTACACAATTAATGCATCTGCTTACTGGACCAAGGAGAGTAGTGAAACAATACAATTAGGAATAGTAAGCCTAGGGCAACAACAGCTAGTCATGCTGTATGTAGATAACTCTGCGCTGGTGTCTGCAGTAGAATACTGAGTAAACACCACCATCACTCACTCCTGTAGGAGTATTCACAGCAGAGACTCAGTGCCAGGAGGGACCAGTGATTGTTGCTGTCACTCAAAATGCAGTAGCATGTGAATGACACATCACGGGCCTGATTTGGCTTGGCTTTTTTTTTTCACATTTCAGAATTATTTTTAAATTGTGATGATTAAATTTTAGTTTTTTAGTACATGTGCGGTACATAATATTCACACTTCTTGTGGGAAGTTGGTACATGTGTGTAACACCTCTTAATTCTTTTTTTAAAATCCCCTTTCCCTTCCTTCATCCTCTCTTTACCTATCTGTTGATCCTTTTCCTTTTTTGTCCATGTTTTTTCACACATGATGTTTACACCTTTTGTGAGAGGCTGATAAACACATACAATATGTCCCAGTTCCTTTTTCTTGTCCCTTATCCCTTTCTTCCCTGACTCCTTTGGTCCTTTTTCCTTTCAGAATGATCTGCCTCTTTACTTCCTATCATATTTCTACTTTGGGTTTCTAATATATAAGCAACAATGTGATACTTAAGCTTGTATACTCTGATTTATTTCACTCAGTATTATGGTTTCAAAATGCATCCATTTTCCTAAAAATGACTCAGATTCCTCTTTCTTTTCTTCCTCCCCTCCCACTCTTAAATTTATTGAGACAGGGTTTTACTTTGTAGTTCAGGCTGGGCTTGAACTCACTATGTAGCCCAGTCGAGCCTTGAACTCACAGCAATCACCACGCCCGACACTGTGGTATGTGATTACCGGAGACTGAACTTGGGACCTTGGGCTTGCCAGGCAGATGCTGGAACCACTGAGCTAAATACCTGGTCCTGCCATACTTTTGGGAGGAATCTCAATACTAATTTCCACAGTGGTTTTAGTGCTTTACATCTCCACCAACTTTTTACTTCTCTCCAGTCTCTGCAGCATTTTTTAGCTTTTATTTTAGTGGCCTAAAAATATGAAAAATTAGGAGCTTAATCTTCCTGGGTATTTTTCTGACTCTTATTCTCAATCTATTGTGAAAAACCTGAGCAAGACCTTCATTCTGATAATATCTTTGATCTCTATGAAGAATGAACTACGTTCAGAGCTACTTTGTCCATAATCTGTCACTGTAGACACAGGATCTTTGTTCTTAGAAAAGCCTTGTTTTCCATTTTTTTCTTACAGATGTGGATCCTTTCTCCGATGACTCCTCTACATCAGGAAGTGTCATTTGTGAGGAATCTCAGATTCTTCCAGGGTCCTTTTCTTCAGAGAACACTCACCGGACCTGTGCTTAGTTATTAGTGTTCACATTGCCCTTCCCCAGGTCCTGCTGGGAGAGGAATCTGGCCACCATGATGAAATCTTCGAACAGCGCCATGGATCTGCTTTTACTCATACCACCTGTTCTGGATTTCCAAACGTATATAACACGACCTAGTCCCCACACTGAACGTTTGTGATCTATCTCTATTAAAGGGAAGTTGGGATTACTAGCTCTTCATGCAGATATTCCAAGGTGATTAGTAATTTTAAAGGCGTTTAAAAATTTTTTGAGGAACATTCTCCCATAAAAATATTGGTATTCCCAGGAGAATGCTCCCTATCATACAAGTGAAATATTTCTCAGTGCTCTGCAGTAAAGAGAGAAATGACCAAAATATAAATTTATCCCCAAACAGGTGCTTGCACAGACTAGTGAGCAGCAGTGAAGTGGTAATGGGTGTGAAGCTTGGAACTTGGTGCTCTGGACTTGAAGCTGAGCTCTCACTTGTTAGCTCTGTGAGCCCAGCTGAACCTTTGTACATGTCCATTTTCTTGCCCTATAATTGTAGATGATGAAGTGACTTTCATTTTGGAGTTGTCAGGATTAACTGAACTGATATTGTTTATAAAGTGCTCATGACTCTACCTGGAACATTCAAGTTTCTACAGCTTGCTTAATAAAATATCTATTTTTGATACTTCTACTTATTTCATTTCTCCCATTAGTAATACATATTTTAAGAAAATTTTTAGTGAAAGCCACATTTCCTGTATCATGCAAGTCTTTAATGGAATAGTTCAGGGGATAGATATAGGAATTTTTTTTAGTCCATTTTGTTCAAGAACATTTTTTTTTTTTTGCCAGTAAGTACTGGAAGTATTCTTTAAATGTCTTTAAATAGTTAAAAATTTTGCACCATATAGCTAGAATTGTGTTTACATATCGAATCCATCTATGTACGGTTTCATATCAGAAGACAAATGCCTTTTGAAATGGTTCTTTAGTGGAATATCCTAAGATACTTAAAGTGAGTCATGATAATCAGTATCTCAGACTATCAATATATTTTCATTTTTCATGATTGTTGTCTTTTCAATAATGGTAAATTTTTAGGTCTCACTATAAAATTTCTCAATTGTAAAGTCAAATTCCTCATTTTGTGTTTTAAAGGGATTTATGTCACACCTTGTTCTAAGAAAAAAGAAGTAGTGTGAAAGGACTTCTGTTTTTTGGATCTAAATTCTTAAAATATTTTATTTGCAGCATTTCTAAAGATCATGTGGTCTTGAAGGCTGCATTTAGGAGAAAGAAAGAAATGGAAGAAATGTATTTATACATCTATTTTACATGATTTCTAGAAATATTGTTATAACTTCCAATTTTTCAAACATGAAAATATTTAACAACATATCTGGGCCTGACTAGGCGTTTAGTCTTTGAGCAAATAAGTTCTTTTATTTTTTCTTATACACTCATTTCAGTAGGTCAGACTGTACCTGCTTATGACAATTAGATGATTATCTCTTTAGTTTTTATTAAGATCATTACAAACTTTTGTTTAATTTTCAATGACAATGATTTTTGAAATTATGGGGATCTTCCTTGAGATTTTGCTTTTTTTCACCTTAAAAGTACAATTCATTTTATTTATTTTTAAATTAATATTAATTTGGAGTACATAATAATTACATTCACCATGGGAAGGTAGTAAATGTACCTAACACATCTTCTTTTGTGTATGAAACACAATGTAGTATGCAGCAAGTTGAGAATCACTGTTTTTATTTATTTGCTGGTCAGTTTGTTCAAGGCATTTTTGCTTATTGTATTATTGACTTATGAATGTGAAGTTTGAAAAAGATGATACTTTCCATAAAATTGAAAAAGGAACTTTAAAAAATTACACAATTTTAACTTATCATGAGATTATTATTTTTATAGCCAAAAACACACAGATAAAAGAGACCCATAAGGTCTGTTTTATCTTTTCAACTCAAATGAGAAGGCTCAGAGTCTCAAGCATGAAATTGCCATCTGTGCTTCCCTTTTCCTCACCCCCATATTTTTAATATTTTTTTAGCAGACCAGGTGAAATCAGAAATTTCTATTAGAAAGAATGATGTCATTTTAGAGCTGGTTGTATGTGTGCATGAAACTACTAGAGGCCACACTTTGTCATTGCAAAATATGAATGAGAGATGTTTTGCTTTTTCTGTGTTTCCTGGAACCCTAATAATGTATTGATGATAAGTGCTGCTGATTTTGGAAGCATTTGGTATGTGCCAGACACAGTGTGAAGGGCTTAATAACATTTCTCTTTTGGTCCTTTCAAGAACTGCTCTTGGAAGATATGAGATATAGTAGAGTGTACTGGAAGTTGGAGAGGTTAAGTATCTCCCCAAACACCTCCCAGCTAGTACTAATCCCTGGGGGCTATATTAACTTCTTAGACCACTCACATCAATGCCTTCGTTTGCAATGTTCTCTCCTCCCAAATTCCTCTTTTACCTCTGCTCACTGAACACATCTTTAAAAATTCACCTGAATTTGCCTCCTTTCTGTGATGCATATCAGCCCTGTCAGGATTAAACATTCCTTCTCCAGTGCTTGCTTCTATAAAACTTACTTGTGATTTACATTTGAAAGTATTGATATCTTGGGCCGGGGAGTTAGCTCAGTGGTTCCGGCGCCTGTCTTGCAAGCGCAAGGGCCCGGGTTCGATTCCCCGGTAACCACATAACAATACTGGGTATGGAGACCACACCCAGCAGCAACCAGTACCACATACCACAGTGCCGGGCGTGGTGGCTCATGCCTGTAATCCCAGCACTCGGGAGGCAGAGGCAGGAGGATTGCTGTGATGTGAGTTTGAGGCTGAGCTCAGGGCCAGCCTGAACCACAAAGCGAGACCCTGTCTCCAAAAAACCTAAAAAAAAAAAAAAAAGAAAGTATTGATATCTCTACAGACTAGCAAATCAAAACTTGCAGCATAATTATTGGTGTTCACAGTCCACCCTCTCCAAGGACTCTGGGTTCCTGGGAAGAAGGGCTGAGTATGCTCCACTGAAAAGTTTGCTAGGGCAAATCTCATGTCTCCATCACTTTCATGTATTCTACCTCATCTTGTTCTAGAAAGGTTTCATAAAAGATCCCAGGATATAGTAAATTGAATTAAACAGTATAAGAAAAAAGCAGGCCAAAGATACAAAGTGGAAACAAGACAGGAGTTTACCAGTGCTTACCATATAATCTTTCATATCTATTGATTCTAAAAATAACCTTTCTAACAACACATTTTATTTTTTATGTTATTAATGGTAAGTGCAAGAACTGGGATACAGGAGGATCAATAAATACTTGTTTAGTTAAGTTCCTGCATTTCTAGATGTGGGAAGAAAACTGAAAGATCTGAAATTTGAAATCTCAGATCTTCTATTTTTGAGTTGTATGTATTTATTTTTAATTGCATCTATTGGTACATTTTAAGTATATATTATGATCAGATCCATTATTGAGAATTTGTACCTGCACATGATGTACCTTGATTCTTATTTTTCCCCAAACCCTTGCCCTCGGTTCAGTCCTTCAACCCTTGGAAGTACGTAGGGTTTCTTCAGACTTTTTTCTTTTTAAATTTATGTTTTTTCTTTCCCCCATTGTTTTCCCCAACCTCTCACTTCCTCTTCCCCTTTGAACATTTTATTTTCTTATTTCACAATAGCTATCATACATAATGTACTGATTACACCTTCAGTTTCTCACACAAGAGAAATGATACAGTGTCCTATTTATTTCACTTGTGAGTATGGCCTCAAGGTGCATCCGTTTAGCTATGTGTCTCTAATTTGTCATTCTCTGTGGCTGAGTAATACTCCATTTTTATTTTTTAAAAATGGTCTCTAGTTTCCAGTTGATGAGCATTTCAGTTGTTTCCAAGATTTACCTATTATAACCTAAGCTGCTATGAACATGGGTGCAAATATATAGCAACAGTATTCTGATTTTAAGTCTTTTATGGATATATCCAACAGGGAAATAGCAGGGTGAAATAGGACCTCTAATCCTAATTTTTTTCTAATTGAAATCTTTATTGGTACATTAAATATACACATCATGATTGCACTCAACAGTGAGAATTTGTACCAGTATATGGCACAACTTCTCATTTTTTCCCATACCTCTACCCACCCTACCACCCTACTCCCTATATATATATAAGCTTTGTATCCTTTCTTTTTTGTTATAATCTCATTATTTTCCCCTCATTATTTACCTGCTCACCCCATTTTGCTTTGACTATTTTCTGTTTCACAATATATAACATACATTCTACAACTCATTTACATCTTTATTTTCTCATACCAGAGAAAAGATATGATATTTACACATCTGACCTATTTATTTCAGTAATGAGTATGTCCTGAAGGTACGTCCATTTGAGTATAGATGATTCAGTCTTATCATTTTTATTGCAGAGTAATACTCCATTCTGAAGAAGAACCACAACTTTTTTATCCAGTCTCTAGCTGATGGACATTTGGGTCATTTCCAAGATGTAGCAATCACAAACTGAGCTGCTATAAATATGGGTGCACATATGTCGCTGTGATATGAATCTTTCAATTCTTTTGTATATATATCTAGCAAAGGAATAGCAGAGTCAAATAGCACTCTAATCATTGTTTTTTGAAGAATCTCCAAACTGATCCCCACATGGACTGTACGAGTCTACACTCCCACCAAGAGTGGATAACAGTTCCTTCTTCTCTGCAGCCTCGCCAATATTTGTTGCTGGCTAATTCTGAGATAGCAGCCATTCTTTATGGAGTGAAATGAATTCTTAGTGTTGTTTTCACCTGCATCTCTCGAATGACTAGTGATGTTAAACATTTCTTTATGTGCTTAGCTGCTTTTATTTCTTCCTCTGAAAAGTGTCTAATCCTAATTTTTTGAGGAATCTTCACACTGATTTCCATAAACAGTGGGTAAAGGTTCCTTTCTCCCTACAGCTCTGTCCATATTTGTTGTTGATTGATTTTGTAATAGCATCCATTCTTTGTGGAGTGAGATGGAATCTCTCTGTTATTTTCATCTGCATTTCAAATGATTAGCGATGATGAACATTTTTTCAGGTTTCTCTGCTGCCTTTACCTCTTCATCTAAAAAAAATGTTTGTGCATTTCAGATGCTCATTTTTAAATTTGATCTTTAAATATGGAAATTTTATTTTTTAAAGTTCTTTATATATTCTAGATAGTAATCCTTTGTCTGAGGAAAAGGTGGTAAAAATTATTTTCCACATTGTAGATTGTCTTTTCTGTCTGTTGGTAGTTACTCTTGCTTTGGATAAGCTTTTTAACAAGATGAGATCCCAATTGTTAATTCTTTGTGCTAGTTCCTGAGCTACTGAGGTTTTGTTTATAAAGTCTTTCCCTATGTCAGTGTCTGCAAGATTTCTCCCGAAGCTATCTTCCAGCACATTTAGTGCTTTTGTTTTGATATTATATCTCTAATCCACTATGATTTCAGTTTAGTGCACCATGAAAGATGTAGGTGAGTTTTAATCTTTAGCAGGCTGAAATTTCAGCATCATTTATTAAAGAGGCTATCTTTCTTCCATTGTGAGCATTTGGCTCCTTTGTCAAAAATAAGGTGGCTTTCTATGTCTAGAGTTGTTTCTGGATCTAGTCAGTTTCATTGGTCCTTGGGTCTGTTTACTTGGCAGTACCACTTTTATCACAGTGGCTTTATAGGAGAGTGTGAAATTGGGGATTATGATACCTCTACCATGTCTTTTTTGCCAAGAATTGCTTTTGCTATTCTGGATCTTTTGTGGTGCCAGATGAATTTGTGGATTATTTTTCTCTAGTTATGTAATATGTGCTGCTGTGATTTCGACTGAGATTACCTTGAATCTATTTAGCAGTTTGAGGGTGTAGTCATTTTGATGATATTGGTTCTTTTTACCCCAGAACAAAGAATGTATTTTCATTTTCTGATATCTGCTTCAATCTTCTTTTTCAGGGTGTTGTAGTTTTCATTGTACAGGTATTTTCTTTCTTTCACTATTATTAAGAATAACCTACCTATTCCAAGGAGCTGCTCAATCTCACTTTGTGGATGTGAACAGTAGGAAAACACATGAATGGTTCACACTTTTGGCTTCTAATCTTTGCCTTTCATTTTCGTATGTGACATGACAATCAAAGTGTTTCAATCTTACTTCATCTCTCATGGCTTAAATACCATGTGGCAGAATTGAGGTGATTAAATAGACTAGTCTGTAAGATTTCATGTAGCTCAAAATACATAACACTTCAGTTCAGAAATGCTCCTGTCCTTGAACAATTCAGTTCCTGAACAGAAGCATCTAGAAAAATTTTGCTTTTGCTCATGAACTTTGCATCTGCTGACCAGTACGAGTAGGGTCACCTTCTCTGCACAAACACAAATACAGCTATCTTCCCCAGAATCATGGAACAAATGAAGATCCTGAACTGAAGCACCACTGTATATTTGTCTTTAAGGAGACATGTAGACCAAATAATAGACTTTGAACATGTTAACTGCCTCTACCATTTTGTATTTTCTCTAAATACACAAACATAGTGTGTTTATGTACTTTTTAATTATGTCACATGATTTCATAAATACCTTAGCCATATATGATAAGAAAAATAGGAGTATGGTTGAAATTTGAATTTTAATCATAGACTAAGGAATCTTATTCTGTGGTAATTATGATAGCCGCTGGGTTTTTTCCTAGTGATATTAACAGTCAATTCTAGAAACTAAAATTGAATCTGTTATCTGCACTCCTCCAATGTATCCTGTATAATTTTGTAAAATTAGTTTTTCTTAATCATCCTCATTCTCAAAAAGCTGGTTAGGATATCTATGCTTTCACCAACTTACAAGGGAATTCTTTTTCCTGTGTTTCAAGTCACTATGCACATAGGTCTCATCTTTCATGTCAAGATTCAATTCCTCTTGGGTGCAGAACATTTTCTTGTATCTCTAATCTGCCTCACTCTTTCTCTTTCTTATTGTCTTCTCATATGTTTACAATTCCTGTCTCACTCCTCAGTAGTGCATTGTTATTTTCTTAATGAAACCTTCTGTCACTCCTGGCCTCATTGATATTTTTTCTATATATTTTAGAATATGTAATTACAGAATTACTATCAAATCTGTCATGATATACTGAAAATATCTAGGCTAATTTCCTTTCTCTTCCCTTTCTTCTCATTTGTTTTCTTCTTTTTCCCCTCCCCTTCTCTCCTTTCCCCACTTCCTCCTCTCCTCCTTCTCCTCTCTTTCCTCTCTTCCCTCTCTTCCCTCCTTTATTTTTCTATATGAGAAATCAAACCCAGGGTTTTTACATTGAACTTTATCACCAAATATTTTTAATTTTTAAAATTTTGGCACAAAAAATTACAAACTACAAAGTTGCTCAGTCTGAGCTCCTCTCAATTCAGTCTCACAGAGAGCTGCGATTACAGGCTTGGCCACTAGGTGCAAATTTAAACTTTATTTTTAAATAGGAGAAATTAATGCTCAGGAAGTTTATAAGTGGTTTAAGCTTACGCAAAGGATTAATAGAGGAGACTGAAATAAAATTCAAGATTCTTGTATCTTGGATCACTTGTACTTGAAACCATATGTACAGAATTTTATTAATCTTTAAATGAATTTCCAAAATATTGATTAATTTTTTTCAATATTTTAATCCAGAGAACAATCTTAAGAGGTAAACGTTGTTATTATGCTAATTTTACAGATGGAGACGTATTCGGGGCATCATCATTAAATGACAGAGTTGGAATTCAGACTCTTGTATTTGGCCTTAGGGCTAGACTGCTTAAGCACTTCATAACTAGTTTCTCTTTGCTGCTGGTCAGGCTTCCTGGCTACTTTTCATGGCTCATCCTCCCAAAACTCAAAGTATACCTTAATATTTGTTGAGTAATTGGTGTCTGGCTAAGATAATTAATCCTAAAATACAAAGCAACATTGTCAGTCAGATTTTATTTTTAATTTTTTTACAGTGAAAGATCAAAATATTTACTATTGTAAAAAAGAGAAATAAAGTTCAGAATGCATAAAAGTTAGTCTAATGAGATAGATACAAACTCATGAGGTACAAACTCATGTTGATATGACTGAACTAGCTAAAAGGACCTGTAGGGAAAAGAAAGAAAGAGAAAGAGAGTGGGAGAGAGTCAAAGTCATACTTTTTCAAAGAATCCAGCATAGAGATTCGTCGATAAAAAAATAAAAGTGTGAGATAATCATGCATCTTGTAAAGTAAAATTCCACAATTTACTTTAAAAATCTCACTTTTTAAAAACATGTAGATTTACTTGGCCAATATATGGATTTTCTGTTTTATTTTACCAGTGTAGCTCAAACCACTTGAATACATCAATCCTCTGGGCTTTGTCACAAAGTCAGGTAAATATGAAAATAATTTGGATGGCAGAGCCAAAGTCAATTTTCTGTCTCCTGATAGAATTTGATTTATTTTACCACATATTCCAGGACTATTGATTGATTTCCATATACTCTGCCTGCTCATCTTCTTTTTTAATTGCTCCATATGCTGAATGGATCTTCCAAGGGACTTTGATTTTCTAGAAAACTGAACAATTGCAGGGTCTTTAATTAAACAAAACATGCAGGCCTCCAAAAATAAAAATTATTCTTGCATTTTGGTCAGTTGAGAGGAAAGATTTTCGAAAATTCTTATTGTAGTAAGTATAGTGTATCATATCAAAGTAGTTATTTGTAACACAAAGTATCATATGAAAAAGCCTTATGATATTTTCTTTTAACTCTACAGTAAAACAAAGTTAATCTTTTAAGTAAATGATGGTGAGCTTGGCAGATATACATGACCAATGAATAGACTTACTGAAATGTAACCAGTAACGGGTCCCATTTTCACTTGACAGTGGTATGTACATACTTGGTAAGAATTTTTATTAATTTAGTGATTTATATCTTTTTTCATTAACAGGTGGATTAAAATAAAAACTTTCACATTGAAATGGAAATAAAAGATCATATATTTTTTAAGTGATTGTGCTAGAAAGAGTAAACTTCATTTTTTTTGTTTTTAACCTGTTCTGGGAACAGAACACAGGGACTTAGCACTGAGCTCCATCCTTGGACCATTTTGTTTTGAGTCAGGATCTTGCTAAGTCACTAAGTTTCCCATACTGGGCATGAACTGAATTTTTAATGAAACCTAGAGAAACAGCTCATATATTATCTTGAATGTTGACTTGAATTCATTAAATGCTATATGGTTTACAATTCTTTTCTCTCTAGGAAAAATTAAAAAAGAGGACTCCTTCATATAGCCCACATTTATTTAATTTTAGAATAATTACTTGTCATATTTACAATTAGCATTACCATTTAGTACTATTACTTCACAGTTTTAGTTCAATTTTCATCTATTAGAAATAAAGCTGGAACAATTTTTACCCCCTGATGGAAGTGAAAAATGGTGACTGTTAATGTCTTTTCACACAATAACTGTGCTTGTTATGATGATTTAGCTGAATTCACTGGAACAGATATAATGGCTAACTTTATCTGTGTCTATAGAATGGCAGATGCAGATCATTTGCTGAAAAAAATTGGCAACGGTGCTCACTGTATGTCTCTTGATTTTTATTATAGACAATAAAATATATCATTAAAGGAGGCTACTGTTTGATTTTTATGAACTTCATCTGATAAAGTGGGCCAGGATTGTAGATGCAGACGTATGCTTGAGTTTGAACACATGTAAGCTTTTTCTCTCATTATCCTAGTTGAATATTTCTATTTATGGTTCTTGGGAAAAGATTGTCATCATAATAGGAAGCATCATTACTAAATCTAAATGACTAGAAAGGAGCCGTGAAAAGAAAAAGAGATCATTCTCTCAACAAGAGAAACTCAGCAAGAAACTAGGCAGGCAGAAAAGTAGAGACCTTAATCAGTGCATTACATGTATTTAATCACAGTAAATGATGGAAATTTACTTCTACAAAAGCTGCTCAGTACTTGAAACAGATCTGGAAAATGTATTATAGAACAAAGACAGACTGAAAGTTGCAAGGGCCCTAGACTAGAGGTGATGGTTCTATGAAAAACAGCCTTAGAGATCCTAAATCAGATCTCTTTTTCTTTTGGGCTATCTGGACAATTTTTTCACGTGATAGAGGGTTGTTTCCCTGCCATGGAGACAGGAAAAAAAAGTGGTGCATACTGGTTTTCTGACTAATCATCACTGGATTCAATCATCACTGGATTCAAACTGATAATAGAAACTGAAGTTCTACCAAGCCAAATTGCTTCACTGGCTGGTTTACTTTAAACTTACTCTGTCCAGGGAGTCCAAGTATTTGGTTCTATCGAGAGAATTGGTTATCAAATACTTTTTAGGCTCTGTGGTTGTGGTGGTCAATGACATACTGAGGCTTGTTCCTAGAGTCCTGCTTAGTAAGTCTGAGCTTGAGTAGAAGAGTAGTAGTATGAGAGCCACTTATAAGACTTTTGGATGTTGTAAGTATTTCTGGGCCTGTTTACATGAATCAGGGCTTTGATCTGCCCAGTTCAGTTGTTGGTAACAGCATTACAGTTTAAATCTAAAATGTTCCTTGGGAGTTTCCTGTGTTCAGAGGTGGGACTTCTGGAAGGTGACTGGCTCATGGTGATGCAGCCCTCATCTGTGACATGATGCAGGCCTGAGTTCATGGCTGAATGTGCTGGTATGAGGAGGCCTGGTCAGAACACGTAGGTCACAGGGCACTGACCCAGGAGGGTGTATTCTTATTTTTGGCCCCTAACTCTTTGCTCTGTTTCCTGGGTACCACAGGTTGAGAAGCTTTTCTTACCATCCAGTTCTGTCATCTTGTTTTCTCTCTTGGAGTGAGTCACTCAGGAACTGAACGTTCTGAAACTATGCATTAAATAAACTTCTCCTTGAGTTTAGGTGTTTTATATTTTGCCCCTAGAATAAAAAAGTGACACAAAGGCCTACAGCTGCTGGCGTGCACTTCTGAGGTCTTATCAGAGGTGAATATAATTGCTCCAGCGACAATACTTCTCACTCTCAGCCCAAACATGATGCAGTTGATCGGTCTATCAGGGACTGAAATATTCTATGTACTCTAGTGCTGTGAATATTTAAATTTTTATATAAGATCATCTTGCCAGTATGATGTGGCACTTATCAGTTGGCAGGTACTGATAAATAGTTTTGAATCATTTTTTCTTTCTCCTTTTTGGAAGTTTCATCATTAGTAGACCCATGTTCAGCTTGTGCCTTTTGCTGCAGCATTGAGTTAGGCAAGAAACTTCATGAGAATGAGTGATCAGCAACTCTGCAGTGGTCAGGAGGTGGTAATCAAGCACTGACACCAGCAAAAGCTTTCTAGCTCCTCTGAGGGCACCAGCAGCCAAGTACACAGCAGTTTAATTTATTTTCATGAGGAGGTGAGAATTCACTAGTTATTTCAGTTAATCTCAGATAAATTTGCTACTGTTACTCTTCTGGTCTGAAAAACAATATATAAAAATAATAGTTTCATGTTTCAGACTGAAGATATATCTTATATTTTTCCTGTATCAAACATTCATGCAAATATATTGTTGATGCAAGAGTATTATCATTCTGGACATATTATTTACTGAGAATTCCTTATATGTCAAGTATTGTTCTGAGGATAGCGCAATACAAAAAAGCAGGCAAAAATACAAAAAGGTACCTAGATAGAGATGATAGTGCATTGGCAGTGAAGCAATAGTTAAGTAAAATGTATGAAAAATGTATTATACAAAAAATAAATTGGTATTGTTAAAATGGCTAAATTTGTGGCTTTATGGCTTCAATAGAAAACACAGTTGTGTATCAGAAATTTATTTGTATTTCTTAATAGTATTCCATTATTTCAATATTTTAATTATTTTTTTGATTCTTTTGTTCTTTTCTACCTTCATTGTTTTCTTTGTTTATTGTTAGAAATAAAGCTGTGGTGATCATATAAAACCTAAATGAATGTTTTATTAGATGGTGGTAAGTATTGTTGAGAAAACTTAAACATAAAAGGCTTCCCTGAGTAGGTGACATTTGAGAATGGAAGGAAGAGAATCAAGCATATCTTTCCAGAAAAACCAGTCAACAGGCAGATCCAGAGTCCAGAAAGAGGTGAGGCATGTTGGAAACTCAGCAACGGTTGGCTGGAGACTGTGGAGAGATAGAGAAGTGAGGTCTGGGGTGTGCTGAGGGTGGGCTTGGGTGTACAGGCTGAGGATGTTACTTTTGGGAACTTAGTAGCTATATTTGAGTTTGTTGACCCTGTTGGAAGAATGTTGGCAACTGTGAAGAAATGGCTGCCCATGAAAAATTTAAAATATAAAATGTAATATTAAGGACCGGGGGTTTAGCTCAGTGTTTCCGGTGCCTGTATTGCAAGTGCAAGGGCCTGGGTTCAATCCCCAGTAACCACATGATAATACTGGGTATGGAGACTCACCCCAGCAGCAACCAGTAGCACATACCACAGTGCTGGCCATGGTGGTTCATGCCTGTAATCCCACCACTCGGGAGGCACAGGCAAGAGGATTACTGTGATGTGAGTTTGAAGCTGAGCTCAGGGCCAGCCTGAACCACAAAGTGAGAGCCTGTCTCAAAAAACCTAAAAAAAAAAAAAAAAAAAAAAAAAAAAAAAAAAAAAAAAAAAAAAAAAAAAAAAAAAAAGGTGG
>PVIR01004494.1:0-51246 GCA_004026965.1 Petromus typicus | reverse complement strand
GTCTTTAAGAGTGTGTCTTGTAGCTTAGCAGTGATGGACACCTGTAAATTTGCCAGTACAAAGTGGTAATGTTTTTCTTTTTAAAAATTTTCTTTTCTTTAAAAAAAATTTAATAGCCTACACATTTTTAAATGTACCTACTACCTATTAATTTTTGGCTTGAGATAATTTTGGGTGAGAATCTCAAAATAAAAAGAAGAACAGATCTGTAGCAAGCAATTGTTTTTTTTTTGATGAAAACATTTTATGACTGTATAGATAAAATCAAATTCCTTTTATCTGTGTTTTATCTATCAACATAAATAGTATACAGATTATTATGGTGAAGGATTATCCTTACAGTCTTGTTCCAAGAAAAATATATCATTCCACATATTTTTTTTTCTAGTTTTAAAGTCTGTTTACTTATCTGTATTCAGAGGACTGAATAATCAATGTCATCATAATTTACCACTCTTTTCAACTTTAAAGAATTTGTTATGGCATAGAAACTTTACAGAGTTTTAACACTGAAAAATGAAATTCTTCCTCATCTTTCTCATGTAAATCTTCAGAAACAATAATAGTTTGAAATTCATCCTTGTATACCTCTGCTATGCATCAGCCTGCACACATCTGCATATCTACATACACAGGGTGGTTTTTCCCTTGACTATTTATATACACATAGCAGCTGACTGCACCATGCTCATTCCTAAAACTTTCCCTGAACAACTGTTAACATGTTTTTGTATACTTTCATGTCATTTCCCTATTCTTTTCTTTTTAATTATCAGAAATTCCATGGACTGTTATGAGTCTCTTAATATAACATCATCAATAAAAATTCATTATTGTTATTATCATAAGTATTTTAATAGTTAACATTAACTCCATAAGAGAAAAGCTACCCAATATATATATATATATATATATATATATATATATATATATATATATATATTAAATACTAATGTTCCCTTTTAGGTTCTCCTTTAAGTCAAGTGAACATATTTCTCTAGGGAAGAAAGTTAAAATGGAGAATTTCTGAGTTAAAGGAATAGCACATTTTAGTTGGTAGCATATGGAAATTTTCTTCATGCCTTTTCTCTCATAGATTAGCTTAAAAATACATATATTAACATGAAAACTTTCAAAGTTACAAATTCAAGTATGACAGGAAAACACAATATTAAATTAAGTAGCTTCTTAATTCCTTGAATTCTGTTTTATCTCCCAAGGCAATTCTAGTTAGAACTATTTTGAGTATCAACAAAATTTTACGGGAATCTGAGCCCACCTAGGTGTATTCATATTTATCCAATGTAATCATATATTTGTGCAAACTAAGGACAATTATATTGTAAAGCATTGAAGTGATAGAGTTAAAGCTTTTGAAATTAATTCTGTAAATTGTATAAAACATTTCACTTATGTTAAATTCTCCTTTAAGACATCAGAATTATTATAGGCCAGTTTATTGTTATCACATCCATTTTATATTTGCACTTGGAATTGTACTAAAAATATATCTTTTTGTAAATTCAAAAATAGTTACTACATTAACTCCTGATTTTTCATGCTTTGTCTGGCTTGCCAATATTGGTGTAAGTGAAATCATAACTCTGAAATAAGATCCCTGGTGTATTTACTCACCAAACACTTCTTCCTAAGCCAGAAGTATATACAACCAACAGGTAACACTTCAAACATTCTGAAGTAGCAGACACTTATGTCTCCTGCACTGGCTCGTTCCTCTTGGGTTGTCTTTATCATCTTCCTGTGATTTATGGCAGTGGTCTCTCTGATTATTTCAAGAAATGTAGGTAATTTAATGAGTTCACATTTAAAAACAAATCACTTGCAGACTCCAGCAGGAGACTTTAACCAGGACTACCATCCAAGCAGGCCTATCGAGAGATATCAGTGGGTCTTTCTACCCTATAAGATTACATGCATGTCTCTATGTATGTGCACACACATGTTTTCTAAACCCTCATCACATTCTTAATGGTGTGTGTGATTTCAAGATAGTTAGCATTTGTTTACTAGAAAACACTTCCGTGGGTGATGGGGAACAAAAGGCACATTTCTAGAAGATATCCACATGCAGAAAGGTATGGGTGGAGGCAGTGAGTGTGTTTACATTAGTATGAAAGCTTCTGACTTATTATGTCAATCATATCACTAAGGAAATAAACCCAGGAGGGAATATCTCAGAGGAAAAAGCATGAGATGAAGTTTCCTGCTACCACTGAAATTATTTGTGGACTCAGTTCTTGGTCAATGATGGGTAGAAGAAGGATGCAGATTTGCAAGTGGCACATTTCTGTTTATTAAACTGCCAAGCTGGAAATGGGTATTGCCTTGAAGGTCACTGTCCAAATACTCAGGCATCATCTTTAGCAGATCAGTCTTCCATGGAATATAGAGACGCAGACACTGAGGAAATGGGACACAGTGACTTCTGTAATGAAGTCTGCAAACCAGGATCACTTCTTGTATAGAGAGAAACAGAATAATTGTTCATGTTAGAAACTTTAAAAAAAATTCCTTCCTGTTTCATGAGGAACTAATGGACATCAAAAAGTAATGTGGTAATGGAAACTAAAGAAGAGAAGTCCCAGGGTAGTATTTTAAGGATAAATAAAAAGATTAAAATACAGAACCAAGAAGATAATGTTACTGACAACCTACAGAAGGAAGTGGTCATTTTACTATCACCTCGCAGTTGAGAGGCCCAGGAAAGGGATGGAGAGTTGGCCTCGAAGAGCTGCTGAACACAGATTAATAAGAATTTCCTTAGAGGCCTGAAGAAATTGCAGGAATGTGCAGCACATTTAACACAGCTGCCAAGATGTAAGTGTTGGGAGAAGGAAACAGTAATATCTAGTTTAAACCTTGTGCTATAATGAAAATGTTTTATTACCAGTTTGCAAATATTATGTAAAAGCAATAACAAGGCTGTCCAGCAATGGTTACAAAGAATTTACTTTCATAAAAACTTGCTGGGCCAAATAAGTGCTGAAGAGTACAGCTTCTTAAAGAATCAAAGAAGAACTGAATATAAGGGAACAGAAATGAAAAATAAAAGAAGGAAACAAGAAAGAAATTTTCATATAATGTTATTAATTCAATTCAACAAATATGCGCTGGCACCAAGGAGGACTAAAGGATGAAGAAGAAATATCTGTCTCTTGAAGAATCTTCTAGGTGTAGTAATGGAGCCCAGAGGAAAAATTGCAGTAGTGTAGATGATATGTTATACAAATAAAGAGATGAACTCTCATCTTCAAGGGTTTATGTTGTGCTGCTGAGGGGAGTCAAATTATGTGAACATCTAGAATATGTAGAATATGTTCATGTTAGAAACATCTAGAATATGTAGAATATGTTACCAGCCACAGGAGATGAGTGTTTTGAGAAGACAGGGCCCTCTCTGACCAAGGGAAATGGGAAAAGGCTGAACAGGGGTGGTATTTACAGTGGCTGTGGAGGGTGTGTAAAAGTTTGACATTCTTCTAAATGTTTTCAAGAGAAGCAGATGATTATGTATTATGGCATTTATTTTAGTTCAATAAGAAAGTATTTCCATGGATGAATAGGCTTTGAATGACAATCAGTGGCATCTTTTTCTCTCATCTTTTTACAATAAATTGGAGACAATTATATGTCCTTTTACAGGAATAGAGGAGATAAAATAATCCCTGTAACTCTGGAGACTCTGAGACCTAGTGATTACCTAAACCTGCAATCCAAAAAGTAGAAACCTATTTATTTAAAATAAAATGTGAGAGCTTGGGATATAGGTCAATGTAGAATATGTGTCTAACCAAGGACAGGCTCTGGGTTAAAGCCCTCGTGCCTCAGAAACAACCACCTCCAAAACCAACAACATAAGCTTTATTTCCATTTTTCCATTTTTATCATTATTATTTTTTCTTTCCTGTGATTGTTTCCTCCTGCTTTTCCCACCTAGTTCTCTTTCCCTTTTGAACATTTTATTCCTATTTCACAGTACCTATCACACATTTTGGACTTCATTAACATCTTTAGTTTCTCACACCGGATAAATGACATGGTATTTACACATCTGTGTTCTATTTATTTTACTTATTATGAGTATGGCTTCAAGGTGCATCTGTTTAGCTATAGAAATCTCTAATTTATCATTCTTTATGGCTAAATAATACTCGATTTTATTTTTAAAAAAACTGGTCTTCAGCTGATGGGCATTTTGGCTGTTTCCACAATTTATCGATTACAAAATGTGCCACAATAAACAGCTTATGTATATGGAGGGAAGTGGAGATTGACCAGAGGGTAAGGGAAAGGGGGAAAATAAGAATCAAGACATGTCACATACAGGTATGAATTCTCAGTGATGAAAGTGATCATAATGCTCTCCTAAAATGGACCAATAAACTCAAAAAGGGGAAAAACTCCAATTACAAAATCCCTCCAATCCTTGTACATAAAAGGAATTGAAAGAAGTAAATGCATCTCAGTAGCAATAAAAATAATTGCAACCATATTTGACTCTATTTTCACAAGGAACTCATGAGTTCGGGATTATATTCCTCGTTACATTATCATCTTTGTGGTGCTAGAGATCAAAGCCAGGCCTCAGTGGTGGCAGCCAGTGTTGTGTCACCACACTATCGCCATGGCTTAATGATGCTCACTTTTCAAATGAAAAGGTGCGCAGAAGAAATAGATGATTGTCACAAGATTTTGCAGCTGTTAAGTGGATGAATTAGGGCTTCAAACCATGTCCTACTGACTCTAAAAATGTTTTTGTCTCCACTCTGTAAACAAATCCTATTATCTTTTGACTTGAAAGATAAGATAGGTATTTTCTAAGGGATTTTTGAAAGAGCTCTTGTTTGACAATAACAAAACTCACTCTAGATAATGTAAGTTGGGAGAGAATACAAAGATGAAATTGTGTAGAGATTTATACCAATGAATTTAATACTGTAGAACTGCACTAGGGTTGGAGGTTACTTACCTCCAGGCCAACACCGGAAGAGTGCCCAGGGACTGAGGTTACCAGCAGGTGGCTTTGGAAATGGTGACTGCACCATTGAATTTGCGTCAGGGTTGGAGTTTATTGGCCTCCAGGCCCACGCCGGAAGAGCTCCCAGGGACTGAGTTTAGCAGGTCAGAGTCTGACTCTCTCCACGTCAACTGCAGAAGCACATCCATTGACCTTGCATTGGCGAGTAGGTGGGCCTGTTAGAACATCATCCAATACCATTACAGCTGCACAGGGCCTACAGCCTACTGGCCTCCAGGTCGACAGCACAAGTGAGCCCAGAGACTCTGTATTGGTGAGCAGGCAGGCCCATTGGTACCTCAGACAGCGCCATTGTAGCAGTGCAGGAGCCAGAGCCTTCCTGCCTCTAAAGCAGACAGGAGGTGGTGTTCTGACTGTACTTATTGAGTGCCTCATATGGTGTGCCAGAACTACGGGTTTTTCTTTAGGTCTCAATACAGACTGTAAAGAACAACCCAGGAAACACTGATATTTTAAGGGTCCTAACTATTAGGAGGAAAGAGACTTGCAACAAAACAGAAAATAGGGCAGGTACAAAGCCAAAAACAACAGCAAGGACAAAAACTCAGAGATGAGGAAACACTCAAAGTCTCAGATACAAAGATCCTCACCTCAAGGTAACACAGGGGGAAGGGAAATAGAGAAGTTTGAAGGCCAGTCTCCAGGGTCCTCAGAAATGGAAACCAAACCAAATCTAGTAAAATGGAAATCAGAACTGATCTCTGAGATGAAAGCAGAGATATTGGACACTATCAGCATGATGATTAATAAAGCTAAAGAGGAAATCATTGACTTGATAGAAGCCAAGATATCAAAAGCAATGGAACCTTTTAAACACCTACAAGCAGAAGCCCAAGAAATTAAGAAAGAAAATGAAAGTTTGCACAATAGAATGAATTTGGCAGAAGACCGAATTTCAGACCTAGAAGACAGGATCTCAACCAATGATCTGGAAAGGCATAATCTATGGAAAAAAAGCAAACCATCATGAAAAGTCAATCCAACAGCTAATAGATGATTCAAAGAAGAATAACATGAGATTGATTTGAGTCACTGAGGAAGCAGGAGACAATGCTAAAGACATCAAAAAGCTATTCACACAGATAATGGCAGAAAACTTCACAGAAAAAGATAAAGAACTGGACATACAAACATATGAATCATACAGAACACCATATGCCCGTGACATGAAAAAATCTACACCTAGGCATAAAATCATAAAAGTCCCAGATATCCAAAAAAAGAATGAAATACTGAAAGCAGCCAGAGAAAAGAAAACGGTTACATTCCAAGGGAAGCCCGTCAGGATCACAGCGGACTTCTCAACTCAAACACTCAATGCAAGAAAAGCCTAGAGTGAAGTCTTTCAAGCCCTAAAGAAAAACAAATTGCAACTCAGAGTAATGTATCCTGTAAAACTATCCTTCAGATTTGATGGGGAAATAAGATACTTCCATGACAGAGAACACCTGAAAAACTTCACAAATACGAAACCTGTGCTCCAAAACATTTTAAAGAATATCTTGGAGAGAAATAAGGAAAGTTACAAATCCATGAGACCTGACTGAGTCAACCCACAGGACCAAACAAGAAACTGATGGGAAAAGAGCAGAAGTACAATAACACAGCCAAGAACAGGAAAACATGGCAGCACTAAATTTATCTATATCAGCCATAACCATTAATGTCAATGGACTCAACACACCAATTTAGAGACGCAGACTGGCAGAGTGGATCAAAAAGCAAGATCCTACAATCTGCTGCATACAAGAAACACACCTAATTCAGATAGAAACCCATGGACTAAAAGTAAAGGGATGGAAAACAATACTCCATGCGACAGGAAACAGCAAGAAAGCAGGAGTGGTGATTTTATTTGCAGACAGAATGTACTTCAAGCCAAAACTGATAGAGAGATATAAAGATGGACACTATCTTTTAGTTCAGGGAAAAATCCAAGAGACAGAAATCACAATCTTAAATATCTATGTTCCAAATTCTAATGCACCCAACTATATAAAACAAGCATTAACGGACTTGAAAAACCAGATAAACTCCAATGCAATAATAGTAGGGGACCTCAATACCCCACTCTCACAAAGAGACAGATAGACTGGACATAAAGTCTCTAAGGAAATCCTTGAGCTCAACGAGACTCTTCAGTAAATGGACTTAATAGATGTCTACAGAGTATTTCACCCCACAAAGTCAGAATATACATTCTTCTCAGCTGCTCATGGATCATTCTCCAAAATAGACCATGTGCTCATTCATAGAACAGGTTTAAGCAAATATAAAGGGACTGAAGTTATCCCTTGAATATTGTTGGACCATAGTGCCCTGAAATTGGAGCTGAATAGCAAAGGAAAGCCCAGGATCTTCACAAACACATGGGAACTGAACAACATTCTGCTGACCAACCAATGGGTCACAGAAGAAATTAGAGAAGAAATTGAACAGTTCTTACAACTAAACGATAACCCCAGTACAACATATAGAAATTTATGGGACACAATGAAAGCAGTTCTATGAGGAAAATTCATAGCAGTGAAAGCCTACATCCAGAAAACGGAGCAAGCTCAAATAAACAACTTAGTGCTGCACCTCAAGCAACTAGAAAGAGAGGAGCAAAACAAACTCAAAGCTCACACTAGGCAAGAAATTATAAGGATCAGGGCAGAAATTAATACAATAGAAACCAAGAGAACGGTTCAAAATATCAATGAATCGAAAAGCTGGTTCTTTGAGAGAATAAACAAAATTGATAGACCCTTAGCCAACCTCATTAAACAAAGGAAGGAAAAAGCTCATATCTATGCCATTAGGAACGAGAATGGAGAAATTACTACTGACCCAGAGGAAGTCCAGAGGATAATAAACACCTACTTTGAAACTTTATACTTCAATAAAATCAAAAATGTAGAAGAAACGGATAGATTTCTAGACACATATGAACTCCCAAAGCTGAATAAAGAAGATATAGAAATGTTAAATGCCCCAATAACAATCTTTGAAATTGAAAATGTAATTAGAAACTTGCCAACAAAGAAAAGCCCTGGACCTGATGGTTTTACTGCTGAATTATATAAAACTTTTAAAGAAGAGTTAATGCCTCTACTTCTGAAACTCTTCAATGAAATTCAAAGGGAAGCAGTACTCCCAAACTCATTCCTGGAAGCAAACATTACCCTGATTCCAAAAGCAGAGAAAGACCCAACCAAAAAAGAGAACTACAGGCCAATATCCCTAATGAACATCAATGCAAAAATCCTCAATAAAATAGATACTGGCAAACAGAATACAGAGAATTATCAAAAAAATTATACACCATGACCAATTTGGATTCATCCCAGAGATTAAAGGATGGTTCAACATACATAAATCAATAAATGTCATATACTGTATTAACAGGCTCAAGGACAAAAACCATATGGTCATCTCAATTGATGCAGAAAAAGTGTCTGACAAAATACAACACCCATTTATGTTTCAAACCTTACAGAAGATCAGAATAGGTGGTTTCTATCTCAAACTAATAAAAGCTATCTACGAGAAACCATCAGCCAGCATCATACTAAATGGTCAAAAACTGAAACCTTTCACACTAAGATCAGGAATAAGACAAGGATGCCCTCTCTCACCACTTCTGTATAATATAGTTCTGGAAATATTAACCATAGCAATTAGGCAAGAGAAAGAAATAAAAGGAATGAAGATTGGAAAAGAAGAAGTTAAACTGTCATTATTTGCTGATGACATGATACTCTATCTAGAGGATCCTAAAAATTCAATTAAAAACCTTCCGGACCTAAACGCCAATTTTAGCTGCATTGCTGGTTACAAGGTCAATGTTCAAAAATCAATAGCCTTTGTATACACAAACAGTAGACCCACTGAGATAGAAATTGGGGAGTCAGTCCCTTTCACAATACCACCCAAAAAAACAAAATCTCTAGGAATCAATCTAACAAAGGAGGTGGAAGACCTCTACTTTGAAAACTATAGCACTCTGAAAAAAGGAAATAGAAGATGATATCAAAAATAGAAAGACATACCTTGCTCCTGGGTAAGAAGAACCAATATTGTCAAAATGGCTATACTCCCAAAACTACTCTACAGATTCAATTCAATCCCAATTGAAATCCCAACAGCATATTTCACAGATCTAGAGAAAAAAAATTCAAACTTTCATCTGAAACCACAGAAGACCTAGAATAGCCAAAGCAATTCTAAGCATCAGGGACATGGTGGGGGTATTACAAATCTGAACATAAAACTATACTATAAAGTTACCACGATAAAAACTGCATGGTGCTGGCAAAGTAACAGAGCTGAGGATCAGTGGAGTAGACTAGAACATCCAGAAACCACTCCAGATATACTGAGACACCTCATCTTTGACAAAGGAGACAAAAATTCTCAATGGAGGAAAGATAGCCTCTTTAACAAATAGTGCTGGAAAAACTGGGCTTTAACTTGCCAAAGACTAAAACTAGATCTAACTCTTTCACTGTGTACCAAGCTAAAATCAAAGTGGATAAGAGACCTAAATACTAAAACAGACACTCTAAACCTACTACAAAACAGGTTAGGTAAAACTCTTGAAGACATTGGCTTAGGGAAAGACTTCATGAACAAAACCTCTGTATCACAAGATTGGATGAAGAAATCAAAAAATGGGACCTCATTCTTTTAAAAAGCTTCTGCACAGCAAAGGAAACCACTAACAGAGCAAAAAGGCAACCAGCAATGTGGGAAAAAATCTTTACCAGCTGTTCCTCAGACAAAGGGCTACTATCTAGAATATAGATTTTTTGAGTAGGCTCAAAAAAATCAGCCCACCCAAATTTAAAGACCCAATTGAAAAATGGGCATCTGAAATGAACAGATATTTTTCAGAGGAAGAAGTAAGAGCAGCTAAGAAGCATATGAAGAAATGCTCAACATCATTAGTCATTCGAGAGATGCAGATGAAAACAACACTGAGATTTCATCTCAATCCACATAGAATGGCTGCCATTTCAGATTCAGCCAACAGCAAATGTTGGCAAGGCTGCAGAGAAGAAGGAACCCTTCTCCACTGTTGGTATGACTTTAGACTCGTACAACCCTTGTGGAGATCAGTTTGGAGATTCCACAAAAAGCTAGGATTGGAGGTCCCATTTGACCTGGCCATTGCCCTACTAGATATATACACACAAGAATTAAAAGACTCATATTACAGTAACATATGTGCACCCACGTTTCTAGCAGCCCAATTTATGATTGCTACATCTTGGAAACAACCCAAGTGTCCATCCACTGGAGACTGAATCAAAAAGCTGTGGTTCTTCTACAGAATGGAGTATTACTCTGCCATAAAAAATGATAAGCTTGAATCATTTCTACTTAAATGGACATACCTTGCGGATATCCTCATAAGTGAAATAAATAAGGCACAGATAGGTACATATCGCATCTTTTCTCTGGTATGAGATAATAATGATGTAAATGAGTGCTAGAATTGTATGTTATATATTGTGAAATAGAAAATGCTCAAAGTAAAATAGGGTGAAGGGGGAAAAATAATGAGATTATAACAAAAAAGTAAGGAAACAAATTTTATGTATATGGGGGGGTGGTAGGGTGGGTAGGGTTATCGGAACAAATGAGAATTAAGTTGTGTCTTATACTGGTACAAATCCCCATTATGGAGTGCAATCATGATGCATATATGTAATGTACCAATAAAGATTTTTAAAATAAAATAAAGAAATAAAAAATGAAAAAAAGAAGAATTTAATAATGTATAAGTCCCAGCTATCCAGGAAGCTGGAGCAGGAAGATTACCATGTTCATGCCCAGTTTACAATTTAGCAAAGTCGTGAGACTGTATCTCTTAAAGAGGGATAGGGATAAGTAAAGAAAGGAAAGAAAAAATTTGATGGTAATAAAAATAAACAAATCTTATGTATATAGGTGGTGGGGGTTGAAAGGAGAGTAGGAGAATAAGAAAATGAGAATTAAGATATGTCATGTACTAGTACAAATTCTCAATGTTGATTGTCATCATAATGTATATATAAATTGTATCAATAAAATCAACTAAAAAATTGAAGAAGGGTAAAGATGTAGTTCAATAGAGAGTTCTTGAGTTCAATCCCCAGTAAATCCAAACAAACAATGAAATACCTCAAACACGAAACTAAAAAGAAAACAACAAATGAGAAAACTGCTGTAGAAAAACAAGTTAGTAAAGCAAGAACATCTCTTCCTCCATCCCTGGGAACTGGGGATGGAACAAAGGCCTGCTGAATTCCAAACAAGCTCTTTATTACCGCACTATATTCCTAGCTCAAGTAAGAACAGCTGTCACCATTCCACATCTATTGAATAAATCAAATTTGTGAGTCACTGAAAGGAGAAAGAGGACTTTCCAGCTCACTGAACTCCTAGGAGGTTCTGCAAGTCTAATCTGAGGTCATGCATCCAGGCAGGGTACTGAGTCCCATGGCTGCCCAGCTTTAGTGGGTAGCCCACAATGGACCATTAATTTTCCTCTTTGCACAGGGTGCTTTGGGCCCTGATCAAGGAGCCAACTAGGATGTAGACCACTGCTGCTCCCAAGTTTGGGCATCTCAATTCCTCTCTGTCAAGAGGGAGGTTCACACATCATCTACTTTGTCATTTCACTGGCTTCCAAGCCAAAGATCTGAAGTGTGCATCTGCTGTGCCAATCCTAAGATGATGACAAACTACAAGAGGATCCTGGAGAGTAAATATCTGGCATCTATGTAGAAGAGGTGAAACTCATATAGTTGACAATATTTCTCAATTGGGAAGGATATTTTAAAGGCCCTAGGTGGGTCAAAATTCATCAACAAAGGTTTCCTGCATTCATCCAAATAGTTCTGGAATTTCCATCTGCCCTTTTCCCCCTTCTTTTCAGAAGGTGACCTCACCAGCATCTCAGTTCTAACACTCTGCCATCAATGACCCAGGCAATAAAAATATATCACCAAATTAATTTAGTGGAAACACTAAAACATTCATGGTCTTAAAATTTTAACAGAAGCCTGTGTTTTCTCCATTAAAAAAATTAATCGGGTAGGATGTCTTTAATCAAGAGACAAGTCAATTGGGTCACACAAAAGACTAAATAATGGCATTGTAACCATACAAATCTGACTTTTGGCTGTACTTTATGGGCCTGGAAAAAAAAATCAAAAGCAGTAAAAACTTATATTATTTCTGTCAGTGCTCCTTTTCATAAAATGTTGTGAAAACAATCTCTCTAAGAAGGAAGCAACATACTGAGCAACAAGCCTCAGTCACAGGAAGTTCATTTTTTCTTTGGCTTGCAGCCCAATGCCATCAGAACTAATTAAAAACAGAGCCACGCTGGTATGGGGCGCAGTGTTTGGGTTTTACAATAACAGAGTCACAAAGCAGGGGGATGTCTAATGAGAATAGTTTCTGAGTTTGTTTTGTAGCATTGGGCAACTATGTCAATTACTGCCTCAGCAGCTCAGGGCCAGCACCCATGCTGGGATGTGAGAGAGTCTTATTGCCTTACAGATTGTGCTTCCACTTTGATGCATGTGATATGCGTGTCACTTGTTCACTGGTGCTGCTCCTTGGCTGTAGACTAGAGCAGAGGAGGCTGATGCCACCTTGTTCCTCTTGGCTGAGGCCAGATCAAATGTTACCAGGCCCAGATTTCCTGTGTATTATTAGCTATGCTCCAGTTAAAAATGAAGCATGCCTTTGGTTGGAAAATTGTTGAAATGAAGGTCCTGACTTGCATAGCCATGTGCATGAGCTGCTGGTGAATTAAAGTGAGAGGGGAGGGCAAGGAAAGAGATGTACCTACCAAGGTAAAGATCCAAAGAACAAAGCGCCATAGTTAAAAGGTTTGCTTGGTTTTAGTTTATGGATAACAGTAATAAAAGCAAGATTATTTTTCCTACTTTTGCTCTTACTTAAAGACTTGAAAATTTGCTCCTCTATGCCCAAGAAGAATGTGTATTTTCTTTTACTGTGAATAGTGATCCTTCTCCATCATCTGTTTGTCTGACTTGGGAGAAAGAAGAAGGGTGAGTGATGGGAAGAGCTGGTGAAACAAAGACACGTGATTATTAATAGAAAACTTGCAGCTCTGTGCATGTTTCTTTAATTTTACCAGTTTAATTTTATGTTCAAGGTCATTTTTTTCTCCTTTATGCAAACTATAAGAGAAAAACTTTCCAGAGTGAAATGTAAATTCTGTTAAATATATTAAAACAGAGTGGTAGTAAAAGCTAACAAAGTTTGAATCCATTGTTTTTAAAAATAGTATATTCTAAGAAAGTTGTGTTTATTGGTATTTGTTTCATATTGTAAGAATATATATATACAGGTAATATCAGTAAGTACACAGTTTAGTAGGGAAATAATGGGGACATTAATAAAATATATGATGACATATATCAATTAACTTACATAACCAAGCAATTGGCCACCTCAACTATTAGTAGTTCATAGACCCAGTTTATATGATCTTCCTTCATGCTTTTTAAAGTTACGAGCAGACAAGCATGTGACAGGTGAACATGTTATGGGAACAGATTCTGAGATTAAAATACATATTCTAGTCTAGCGATATGCATAAAATAAATTTGAGATATCTAACTATGTACATATTAATTCATCTTGATTTTGATTGGCCCCGAAGAATAAGGCAAGCAAAGTAAAACACAACTTTATACATTTTTCTCTCTCTGTTCTTTCTCCAAACTCTCCAACAATCAGTGTTAGTTTTTAATATTCCCCCTGACTCATATAAGCATTGGCCTTGAGAATTACATATGATAAAATCTTATAGACTGAGAGCACCTTTTAGGACTCTGCAACGAGAGCTTCATGAATTGTTCCAGAAAGTTCCTGAATAAAAAAGAAAGAGGTATTCTGTACCCATGTTATAAAATAGTCTCATTTCCAGAGAACTAAAATAATAAAAACTTGGACAAAGAGCTGCAGATGCTACTTGAATAGCGACAGTGTCAGCAACCTGGGCAGTTCATGCTGGAATCGTGGTGGTGCAAAGGCTGAGATAGGGCTGCATATTAAGAAAAGAAACAGGCCTTGGAACTCTGATGCTCACTCATCATGAGTCAGAGAAGGGTAAAGAGATCAAGAAGGATGGAGGGAAAAGAGATGGGGATTTTAGTTGGTGAGCAGAGACCTCTGCAAGTAGAACTTAGATCCTGAGACAATACATGAAATATATGGGCTGGAATTCTTTTTTTAAAATTGATTTTATTGATACTTTTTTATACATATTATCATCACAATCAGCACTAAGAGTTGGTACCAGTACATGACATATCTTGATTCTCATTTTTTTTCTCATCCCCTTGCCCTCCCTACAATCCCCACCCTCTATATACAAAAGCTTTGTTTCCTTTTTTAACTATCATTTTTTTCTTTCTCTTCTTTATTTTCCTCTCTTCTCCTTTTTGTATTTCCTTTTGTGTGGTTTCTTCCGATTTCACATTACCTATTATATATTTTGGAACTCATTTACACCTTCAATTTTTTTATGCTAGAGAAATGAAGTGGTATTTATACATCTGTGTCCTATTTATTTCACTTATAGGTCCTCACGGTACATCCATTTGACTATATGTGACTCAATTTTTCATTCTTAAAGGCTGAGTAATATTCCATTTTATTAAAAAAAACTATATCATTTTTTTCAGTCTCCCACTGATGAGCATTGGGTTGTATATCATTTATTCTCTTTAATCCACAAAAATTCTTGAGCAATGCAGAAGGGAAGGAACCAAACCCTATCTTTTCTATCACAATCTGAGCTGTTATAAATATGAGTGTATGTATGTCACTGTGAAATGAATCTTTCAGTTCTTTTATGTGTATACCTAGCAAGGGAATCATAGGATCAAATGAGACCTTGAGTTGTAGGTTTTTAAGATTTCTCCACACTGACTTCCATCACGGTTACATCAGTCTACAATCCCACCTACAGTGGAGAAGTGTTCCTTTCTCTTCACTCAAATCCATTTGGAGAGCAAATGACAAAGAATTTGTGATATACATCCTCCATAGGTAGGACATTGACTGACATTTGCTAGTGATAAGGACAGGACATCAACAGCATGACTGAAAAAGATTTTATCATTTTTACTATGAAAGGATTAGAGAACAAAGTGTTTTTTGAGAAAAGGTGTGAAGGGTGTGAGTGATTTTACGTTTTTTACTTTAGTACTTGTTTTTACTCAGCTTCATGAATGGATGGAACCTATTAATGTAGGTAATGCTGTATAGCCTTAGAAGTTGCATGCATAATATTTTTAATTCAAACATTGATTTTGACCTGTGGTATTTCATATTATAGCCAGTGAAGGGGAAAGGAAGAGATAGTATAGTATTCTGGTATCTAGTTATATGTCAGATTCTCTGTGGCATATGAAATTTATTTTTTGGTACTATCTGAAAGTGGTGGATGGTGATTATATTACACGAGTAACAAATGTGTGAGTCAGACATATTAAAATTATAGCCTCATAATTTAAAACACAGTCTTACTGGCTCCAGAAGCTGTATTCTTTCCATGTATTGCCTCAAAGTCTATTCTATTTCTTGGAGAAATTGAAAGTCATTGGTATCCAATGGCAGTTAAAAAGGAAATGCCTTCCAAGTAAAAACTACTTAAATAGAAAGTTTATAAGATCAAAGTAAAGATATCATCTTTGGCTGAGGCACAAATGATGATTACATTAGTGTATATTTGTGAAATCCTTTAACATATACATAACATACTCTCAACTATAAATGTATTAGTGTTTGTCTTGAAATCATCTCTATGATCTAGACAATTAAGTAAAGTTGACTCTGGTAGATATCTGAAAAGAAATGAAATGATAGAAAGTAATTTGAATCCCACCAGAGAAGTTGGAACTGCACCTCTAAATCTCATGTTTCTAGACTTGTCCTTGTAGGATAAGATTAACTTTTTAAAAGATTGATTGTTTTGGTACACTTTTAAAAATTATTGAAGATGGGTGCAAAAACTGCTTCTCAAATTAATTAGCAAATTCACGGGATATGATTTGGTTCCTTCCCTTCTGCATTGCTCAAGAATTTTTGTGGATTAAAGAGAAACTACTGCAAGTGGAACTTAACAGTAGCCTAAACTTTATGAAAAGTAATTGAGTGGCCCATGTGTATTGAACTCTGACAACAGAGTTCAGTGGAAAAAACTGTTTTAGTGTTCTTGACCACAGAAACATAGCCACAAATTGTGACCCAAATCATATCAGTGTCAAGAGGTTGAACAAATGAGAAATTTAAATTGTGAGTTGAAGCCCTTGTGAGTTCATTTCCTATGAATTTGTAGAAACCATGTGTTCCTTGTTTCCTGTTCACATACCATATTGTGGCAATGGTGGTGAGGAGCTTGTGTGCTGCTTCCTGAATGTGTGTTCTTCCGGGATGCCAAGTGGGCTTCTGAAGGAAGCAGGACTGCTGTACTTTACTGATGAAACCTCCCTTGATACAAATTAAAAAGACTTCTCTTTTATATATTATCACATTCCTTGTTTTATTGACATTAATGGTACATTTTATACATACATTATGATCATAGTAAACACTGAGAATTTGTACCTGTACATGACACATCTTAATGCTCATTTTCCCCCTTTCTCTTGCCCTCCCTACAACTTTCACCTCTTATATACATAAACTTTGTTTCCTTTTTTTTAATTATCAATTTTTGCTTTTTTCTCTTTATTTTCCCCTACCTACCCTTTTGCTTTTCCTTTTGCATGTTTTCTTCCTATTTCACATTACATAGCATATATTTTGGCTTTCATTTATACCTTCAGTTTTTAATACTAGAGACAAGACATGGTCTTTACACATCTGTGTCCTATTTATTTCATTTATGAGTATGTCCTCAAGGTACAGCCATTTAAATACAAATGATTCAAATTTATCATTTTTAACAGCTGAGTAGTACTTTATTTCACACACACACACACACACACACACACACACACACACACAACCCCTTCTTTATCCAGTCCCCTGTTGATTGACATTGGACCATCTCCAATGTTTAATTATAAAAAACTGAGCTGCTATAAATATGGTTGAACATAGGTAGCTGTGGTGTGATTTCTTTTTTGATTCTTTTATATATCTATATCTAGCAGAGGAATAGCGGGGTCAAATGGGACTTCAATTCCTAGGTTTTGAAAGGAATCTCCACATTGATGTCCATAGTATTTGTACCAGTCTACATTTTCACCAACAGTACAGAAGGGTTTCATTCTCCCAACAGCCCCACCAGCATTTATTGTTGGTCAATTTCATGATAGCAGCCATTCTTTGTGGAGTGACATGAAATCTCAGTGTTGCTTTCATCTTGATCTCTCAAATGACCAATGATATTGAATATGTCTTCATATATTTTTTTTAGCTGCCCTTACTTCATCTGGAAAAAAAAATGAGTATTTGTTTCAGATGCACATTTTTGAATTGAGTCTTTAAAGTGGGGAGTGTGACTTTTTTATAGTTCTTTATACACACCAGATACTAGCCCTTTGTCTAGGAAATAGCTAGTAAAAATTCTTTCCCATATTGTCAGTTGTCTTTTCACTCTGTTGGTGATTTCTCTTATTGTGCAGAAGTTTATTAGTTAGATGAGATTCCAGTTATTGATTCCTTTTGCTAGTTCCTGTGCTGCTGAGGTTTTGTTCATAAAATCTTTCCCTGTGCAAGAGTTCTATATAACCAATTTTCCAGTAGGTTTAGTGATTTTGTTTTAATATTTAAGTCTAATCCATTTTGATTTTAGTCTGATACAAGGAGAGAGAGATAAATCTAGCATTAATCTTTGGCAGATTGAAACCCAGTTTTTCCAGCACCATTTATTAAAGAGGCTATCTTTCCTCCATTGAGGGTGTTTGGCTTCTTTGCTGAAGATGAGGTGGCTGAGTATATCTGGGGTTGTTTTTGGATCTCCTAATCTTCTAGATCCTCAGGTCTGTTTCTTTGCCAGTACCATGTTGTTTTTATCACAGTGCCTTTGTAGTGTAGTTTCAAGTTGGAGATTGTGGTATCACCTGCCATGAGCTTGTTTCTTAGAATTGCTTTTGCTTTTCTGAATCTCTTGTGGTTCCAGATAAATTTTTGGATTATTTTCTCTATCTCTGTTAAATATGCTGTTGGGATGTCAATTGGGATGGCATTGAGTCTATATAGTAGTTTTATTGGCATGGTCATTTTGATAATATTGGTTTTCCTACCCAGGAACAAAGGATATCTTTCTATTTTATGATATGCTCTTTGAACTTCTTTTACAGATTGTTATAGTTTTCATAGTAGAAGTCTTGAACTTCTTTTTAGATTGATTCCTATATATTTGTGGATTTTTTCTTTTCAAAAAAATTTAAATCTTTATTGGTACATTATGAGAACACATCATCATCACATTCAACATTGAGAGTTTGTACCAGAATATGACATGACTTGATTCTCATTGTTTGCCCCTTCACCCCTCCCTGCAACTCCCTGCCCCATATATACATAAGCTTTGTTTCCTTTTTTCTTTATTTCTGTCAAATTCTTTATTTCTTTTTTAAAAAATCTTTATTGGTACATTATGAATGTCCATCATCATTGAAGTCTTTTTTCTTTTTCTTTTTCTTTTCTTTTTTTTTGAGACAGGGTATTGCTTTGTAGTTCAGTATGGTCCTGTGCTCAGCCTTGAACTCACAGCAGTCCTACTACCTCTGCATCACGAGTGGTGGAATTACAAGCATGAGCTGCCACACTCAGCACTGTGGTATGTGGTATTGATTGCTCATAGGCACACCCAGTATTGTTGTATGTGGTTACTGGGGATCAAACCCAGGCCCTTTCACTTGCAAGACAGGCAGCAGAACCACTGAGCTAAATCCCTGGCCAGATTCCTATATATTTCATTTCTGGGGATGTTATTGTGAAAGGAACTGATTCCTTGATTTCTCTCTTACTGAGTCTATTGTTTGTGTATCCAAAGGCTACTGATTTTTGACTGTTGACCTTGTATCCAGCTACTGAATCTAATGATTAAATCAAGCAATCTTTTGGCTCAGTTTTTATGGATCTTCTATATAGTGTATCATATCATCAGCAAACATTTACTGCTTAATTTCTTTCTTTCCTATCTTTGTTTCTTTTATTTCTTTCTCTTGTCTAATTGCTGTAGCTAATGTTTCCAGAATTGTACTGAACAGGAGTGTTGAGAGTGGACATCCTTATCTTGTTGCTGATCTCAGTGTGAAAGGTTTCAGTTTTTGACCATTTAGTATGCTTCTGGCTATCAGTTTCTCATAAATGACTTCTATGAGTTTGTGATAGGGTTTTATCAGTTTCTGTAAGGTTTTCACATGAACACTTGTTGGATATTGCCAAACATTTTTTTCTGTTTATATAGAAATTACCATTTGGTTTTTGTCCTTGAGTCTGTTAATGTAGTATATTACATTTATTGATCTATGCACGTTGAATCATCCTTGCATCTTTGGGATGAAACCAAGTTAGACAGGATGTGTGATCTTCTTGATGTCCTCTGTATTCTCTTTGCCAATATCTTACTGAGGATTTTTGCGTCTATGTTCCTTAGGCAGATTGGCCTGTAGATTTCTGTTTTGGTGGGGTCTTTCTTAGCTTTTGGTGGGGAATAGTTGCTTCTAATAGTGAATTTGGAAACATTGCTTACCTTTCAATTTCATTAAGTTTTGAGGACTAGTGGCATTACTTCTTCTGTGGAAGTTTTGTAGAATTCATCAGTGAAGCCATCAGGACCCAGACTTTTCTTTGTTTGTAGGTGTTTTTTTTTTAATGAAATCTTTATTGGTACATTACATATATACATCATAATTGTACTACACAATGGGTATGTGTACCAGTATAAGATACAATTTAATTCTCATTTTTCCCATAGCCCTACCTACCCTACCACCCCCATATACATGATTTATTTCCTTTCTTTTTGTTATAATCTCATTATTTTCCCCTTCACCCTATTACACTTTGAATATTTTCTATTTTACAATATATAACATACAATTACAGAACTCATTTACATCTTTATTTTCTCATATCAGAGAAAAGAGGTGATATTTACCTATCTGTGACCTATTTATTTCACTTATGAGGATATCCTCAAGGTATGTCCATTTAAGTATAAATGATTCAAACTTATCATTTTTATGGCAGAGTAATACTCCATTGTGTAGAAGAACCACAGCTTTTTTATCCAGTCTCCAGTTGATGAACATTTGGGTTGTTTCTAAGATGTAGCAATCACAAATTGAGCTGCTATAAATATGTTTGTAGGTTTTTAATTACATTTTCAGTTTCACATAGTGATATTAGGGTGTCTAGCATTTTTATATCTTTGTTCTACTTGGAAGCTCATATGTGTCTAAGAAGGTTTCCATTTCTTTTGTGTCACATTCCTTTAGAGCTTACTAATGCATTCATTCACAAAGCAGTAGGAAGCTCTTATTGTGTGTATATCATTACAACGATGCCACAAGGAGAGAGAACAAGGTACTGCATTCATGAGCTTCAATCTAGCAACAGAGTTAAGACAAATGGAGACATATGGCTGAATAAAATTCTGTCAGGGCAAAGAGGACAATATTATGCCAGCTGTAATATTCATACATTAGTTATTTGTTTTTATTTTTAGATATTTGAATTCCATATTATTAGGTATATCTAGCACTTCCAAACAAAAATACAGGATTTTTTCTTTATCACTACTACAATGTTCTTCTTCATGAATATTCAAGATAGACTCTTCAAAAATGTTAAAGGCTGAGAAGACAGAACAGTGGTAGAGGACTTGCCTAGTATGCATGCACTCTGTGTTCCATCCTTAGCTTTGTGTGATGCTAAAAAGTTGAATCTTTTAGAGTAGAAAGGCAAGAGTTTTATGCAGAAAAGGCAATGTTAGTGCAGCTGACTGACTTGATGAGATACTTGTGAATTAGTACAAATAGACATGATAAAGGGAAGACAATATTGGAGGGGTGACTTGGCTTTAAAGATTCCATAGTTTCCATAGTTTCTCTGGGTAGGGAGTTCATGTAACACCATCATCTCCAGTAAAACAGAAAATAGTGTAGTTGCTTTAGGCAATGGTCTGGAAATTCTTCAAAAGGTTAAATGTGGAGTTACCATGTGATCCAGCAACTATATACTAAAGAGAAATGAAAACATATGTCTACACAAAAACTGGAATATGAATGTTCATGGCTATGTTTTTCATCATAACCAAACAAGTAAAACAGATGATGTACATTTCTATTGACTAAAGAATGGAAGCAAAATGTGGTATGTCTATGTCATGAAATGTCATAAGGTATCATAAAAATGTTTACACTGACCCATGCAAAAATATGGATAAACTTCAAAAACAGGATGCCAATGAAAGAAGGTGTCACATACTGTATTATTTTCTTATAGATGATATCTGGAGTAGGGAAATTTATAGAGGAAGAAAGCAGAGAACAAGAATGCAAAGATTTGTTGAGGAGGTATTGTTTTGGGGGACCAGAGAGAATGGCTCAAAGATGTGAGTTTAAAATATCTTTTTTTTTGAGGCAGGGTCTGATTAGATCATGAACTTGGGCAGGATGGATTCGCAATTGTGATCCTCTTGCTTCAGCCTCCCAAAGTGCTAGGATTAGGTACATGCCACCACACCCAATGGGGACTTCTTTTTGAGGTAATTAAACTATTCTAAAATTGATTGTGGTGGTGGATGGAAAACACTTTGAATGTACTCAGTGCAATTCAGTTGTACACTTTAGATGAATTCAATCCAGCGATTGTGAATTATATCTCAATAAGGCTATTGTAGAACATGGTGCCTGCATGCACAGTCCCAGTATATAAAACCAAACCACTTTATATTATCAGTTTTAAAACCCTCTCTTGTATTCTTGCTAACTGACCTTTGGTCTCTTTTTAATAAGATTTAGTGTGACTTGTATTCCCGTTTATAAGGTGGGTATATTGGAGCAAAGGGAACAATCTTATTATCACATGTACTACAGCAGCAATGATTTTAGTCACCATGTAAAAGCACCCCCTTTTTACCATGAGAACTCTGACTGAAGTCAATCATAAGAGAACTGTATTCATTTCAGAGAGATTTGTAAAAACAAAAGTAATTGGCAATAATATATATAGGACTTGTAAATATTATATATCCTTCACGAGTTAGGTCTGAAACTTCTGGGCACTTGTCATGTGATACTTCATTTGTACTTTACTCTTTTAGCATAAATCCTCTAAGATTCATAAAGAAACATTTAAAAATTGTTTTTAGTGGTTAAACCTGCTCATAGAACATGAGATGTGATTGACCATGTGCTTGGTGTCATTACATATGAAACTATAGAAACAGGACTTCTGCTTTCTCCTCGCATATTAAAGTTTTGCTTGACCAACCTGAATATATATTTTTTTCTTGGTTCCTTAGCTTAACAACTGCATACAGTATTGTATCAGTAAAAGAATGAGACCTTCCTTTAGCCTCAAGTTTAAAAATTATATTCCCAATTTAACAGTCTGCAAACATAAGTCAAACTTTTAAAGTATCGATAGTTCAAAATTAGAGTTATGTTTACCTTTCATGTGCTCAAAACTTGAATGTATTTTTATTTAATCTTTAAAATTAAATATTATTTTTTCCTTTTCTGTACTAAAGACCTTGAGCTCAGGACCGTGGGCTTGCCAGGCAGGCACAATGCCACTAAGCTACATCCCTGGCCCTACATTTTCATTTTTACCATTATCTGATTGTAGTACATCATTATATTCCTCATGAGGAGTTGATAGATGTACACAGAAATACAACAAAACTTACCTTTTTACTTTTCTGTCATCCCCCCCCTTTTTTTTTTAAGATAGGGTCTCGCTTTCTAGTTCAGGCTGGCCCTGAGCTCAGCCTCAAACTAACATCACAGCAATCCTCCTGCCTCTGCCTCCCAAGTGCTGGGATTACAGGCGTGAGCCACCACACCCGGCACTGTGGTATGTGGTACTGATTGCTGCTGGGTGTGAGTCTCCTCACCCAGTATTGTACGTGGTTACCCAGGATCGAACCCGGGCCCTTGCACTTGCAACACAGGTGCCAGAACCACTGTGCTAAATCCCCGGCCCTCCCCTGCTATTTTTGAGATGGAGTTTCACTATGTAGTTTAGGCTGACCTCAATTTCAGTATGTAGCCCAGGCTACTAGGCTTGAGTTCACAGCAATCCTCCTGCTTCAGCCTCTCAATTGCTGCAATGACAGGTATGTGCCTCTACACCCAGCCCTTTGCCTCTTGTCACTCCCCTTTCCTCAATCTTTTGGTTCCCTTCCCTTTTGCAAAAAGATCTAATCTCCTTATTTCCGGTTTATCTTGTTCTTTACTTATTTATGCTGTAGAATTCTCATAAGAGAAACCATGCAATATTAAACTTGTGCATCTTATTTATTTCACTTAACATTATGATCTGAAGGTACACCCATTTCCCAAAATGACTCAAATTTATCTTTCTTTATGGGATTATTAAGAATGTTCTTTCAAGTGAGTCTACCTGTGTAGGCTCGTCAAGTGATATCCTGGTAAATGTTGAATAACCAGCTCTCCAGGAAACAGCAGCCCCAGGTTTTAGCTGTTACTGACTTTTGTGCTATGAATCAGTTCTCCATGGCCAATTCTGAGCTCCTCTGAGACAGCTACAGGGCAGTTAGGCTGGGAGCACAGATGACCCATATGAGCCCATGTGAGCTGACTCCCGTGTGCTAGTGAGGATTCCTCAAGACATGATCACATAGGCACTTGCACTAACATTTCTGATGGTCACAACTCTGTAGGAGAATTGAAGTGTCCAACATTGTACTTTTCTTGATATACAAAAAGCCATGTAAAATTTTTACCAAACTTTAGCCTTAACATTCCCAAAATACATATTCAAATCCCTTATTTATAACTCAGAATATGCTATGAGAAATCTTCATCATTCAAAATTAATGGCCAGAGTAATGCAGTAGAATTAAGATTCTTGTTTCAATTCAAATGTGTGTGTGGGGGGGATAATTGAAAGACACCTTAATTATCTCTCTGGACCCTGGTTTATCAATTAGCAAGTTACATTTAAAAAATTCTAAATTCTCTTTCATTTGAAAATCTGTGAATTTTGATACTGAGCAGGCAACTAGTCTCAATGCTACTGAGCCAAATGGTTTGCAAAACTAAACAAGTAAGCTCGTTTTTTAAGGGTCTCAGAATGTGGATGCCCAAGAACTAAGGTGATGGATATACGTTAGCATGGATCCTTTTGAATATGCGTTAAATTTTCAAGGCCAAAGTAGAAGAGGTGGGCTAAAACATGCCTTGCAGGTTTCAGCAACAGCTGACACACTGAGTCAGATTCAGGGCACATTTTGGGGCTTATGTCATAGCTCCTGCTGTTGCTCTTAGGGATTTTTAACTTAGCCACCTCCAAGCCATTCCACACAGAAATTCATAAGGATCTAAACTCAGTGTCTGGAGGATGTTTATCTCCTAATTTCTTGGAGGGAGGGCACAGTGTGTCTACCCTCGCTGCCCACACACTTTAATCAAAGATTCAGCCACCTCTACAGGTGTCCATGCAAATCATCTTTAGTAGAACAATGAGAAGCTAGGGAAAACTCCTCCCAGGGAAATGAGTGTCATTTCATTGAGAGAGAGAGAGAGAGAGAGAGGGAGGGAAGGAGGGAGGGAGAGAGAGAGAAGAAAAAATTCAGTCCTTCAAATCTGGTTCATCTCACAGTCTAAATGCAAGTTCTTAATTAAAAGCCAACAGAGATTTCTAAAGTTGGAGAAAAACTGGAGCAACAACTTTTAAAATTATCCTGTAGGCTTTTTTCCCTTCTTAGCCTCTTAAAGGGAAAAAGACTAATAACCATTCAGTAGCAAATTGCTGTTCCTGGAGAACAAGGGAGTGAATGAGAATGAAAAGTGGCATCCCAGGGGGACAGGGAGTCATCCGTAATTAGACTGGGCACCATGTTGAGAGGCAGCAGAAAATTACTGGAATGGATCAGTGAGGATTTGTCCTACTAGGCCTGGATATTTTATTCTAGTTTCCAAAAGAATAAGGAAAAGACCAAGCTTTACATTTTGGTGTTTTCCATAGAACCTAAAACAGTGTTGGCACCAAGTAAGAACTTGGTGGATTCTTGCTCATTGAATTGAGGAATTAAAAGTTCAAAGTCACCAGTGTTTTGGTAGAAGATGGTTTCTGTTTGAGCATGACAGTGCTGATGTAATACTGATGATGATAGGCCCAAGGTTTTGGGTCAAATAATTCTGTCATGTGTGTATGTGTGTGCATGTGCACATGTACATGTGTGTGTGCTGTCTTGTATATTATTGGATGGTTAGTACTCTCCTCATCTGTATGCACTAGATACCCCAGCATTTTCTCTCTCACAATCATGACGATCAAAATCTCTATGCACATTGTCCACTGTTCTATGGAAGATGGCATTAGTCTCACTTGAGTACCATGACTTTATTTCTCTAACCCACCCTCAGAACACAAATGAATGATATATTTGAGAATGAAACTCAGAAGATCATTTCTGAACTCCATTAATTCTAGTGACAGCACTTGGGATGTTGTGTTGTTGATGGGTTTATAAGAATAGAATGTGAGGGGCATAGATACACATCAGCATTGTTTTTAAAAAATGGATTCTGTGCAAAAGTAATTCATGCATTTGAGAGGCATGGCCACCACTTTGAGGAATCTGAAACTTTATTTTGCAAGAGAACTGACTAAATGGGGAGATAGGAAAAAAAATTAAGTAATGGCAAATTTTTGGTTTTTCTTTTTGGGAGAACCAGCAGAGATATGGGGGAAAACTGAATTGGAATCTCTTTCCTTAATTTACATACTGCCTCCATCTTAGCAATACAGAAGGGAAATGAATAAAAACAATTATCCTCAAAGACATTCAGTCTGGTCTTGACTTGTTAAGAACGATAAAAGTCAGCAGTTAGAAGCATTTAATACAGCTGAACAAACCATAGAGTCTCAAACTGCTTCATCTGGTGCATTTCCTCTCAGTGGCAAATAAAAAGGAAAACTATAATTAGGACATGATTCTGCTCAAGCTATCCAATAAAAGCTCTTAAAAATGATTGCCCTTTAGATAGCAATGTAAAGAACAAAAGAATCATGCATGGCTTATTATTTTCTTATTAGTATTACTCTATGATATTCTCTAAATTTTTGCATTTTAAAATAAAGGGAAACACTAAAATATCCACATGATTTCTTAGGGATATTTTGACGACTCATTCAAAGTACATTGACTTATTTCTTTTGAAAGCCAGGTCTCAGATTTTCAATTAGTCAATAGTTCTATATTAAACCGCATATTGTCTGCCAGACCTACTAGACTGCATAATATCTAGTTGAAAGATTTGTCTCCTCTCTACCTCCTAGAAAATCAAAGAAGATTGAGGAGAAAAACCATGCTTCTTGATCCTTGTGCGAATATGGATGTTATGGGATGGTGTTCAAACTACTCTAATTCTCCAGACCTGGGGATAGGCTTGAAATGCTACATTTCTTAGTTTCCAGTTGTTGCTGATGCTGTGGGCTCAAGAATTACACATTAGGCAGTAAGAATCTATACAGGTCAAGGGCACATGATATAAAATAAGCTGAGCTCTAACTGGTAAGGTCAAAGCATGCTTGCCTCTAAGCTCAGAGAGGTATATTCTCCTATCTGTGGTATGCTGCTCCCTGAGGATATTTGTGTGCTTCGTGCTTATCATATCACCAGCCCTGCCTGTGATTCCTTGTGAGGTTAAATAAGGCTGCACTTGGTTACATGGATATAGTGAAGAGCTTCGACTGTGTGTCCTTTTGAAAACGATATCTAAGAGGCTTGGGACACCACTTGATACTTGGGTTTAGCTGATATCCTACACTTCCACTGGAATCTCTGTGACTCCTGCAGCCTTTTATTTAGTTTTTATTGGCTTCCAGAGACTCTTCAGATTAGGGTGCTTGATGCAACGCTATACTTACCACCTTGTCCCTTGAAGATACTTCTGGTTACTTTCTGTGAACAAGGTACAGCATGATGGAGCAAGTAAAAGTAGAGTCATACTATCTGATTCCATACAGATGGTAGAAGGCTTCATTCTTAAGGTTTTCAGGTGGCTGATTACAATGCTATGGTCACACAGCAGCTAAGCATCTAGGTTGCTGTCTAGATCTTCTGTTATCCTCTGTTTCTGTACTGTCTGTTTGGTAGTCATTTGTCATATGTGGCTATTGACAAGTCAAAATAAAGATAGACTGAGGAGCTAACTCTGAAGTTTGTGTTTAGATAAAATTTAACATTCAATACATGTAGCTAGTAGCTACTGTGTAGAGTAACGCAGCAGGTGACTTTCCTATAGAGCACCTCACCAAGAGAAAAGTACAAAGTCAGGGTTGTATTCAACTAGGCTAGCATACTTTTAAGCAGGATTTCAAGTTTATCAAGGTCATGTATTGATCTAGGGACAGGTCTTCATTTCTGTGTTACTTTTTTGTAACCTTGTTAGAAATAGATAAGGGAGTATTATTTGATTTACAATTTTAAAATATATTTTATTTCTTTCATAAGAAATATGTAAACATTACCAAAAATTCAGGAAACAATTTTACATAAAATGAAGAAAATAGTTCATGATATTAACAGCTAAACATGACCACAATGAATATATAATGCACAGTTTGATGAACAGCTCATCAGCTATGTGAGAGAGTGTGTGTAAACGTACATGTGTATATCATAATGATCTATAAATACATGTAGATCTGTAAACATACAAATGAGTAACTATTACATAAGAGAGATGTAATTCAAATCTAGTACTTTTGGATGAGGTCATACAGTGTTAGAGAATATAAGTATCAGATACCACTGGAAGAGGAAAGATGGGTTATTTTCTTCCTCTGTCTTGAAAAATGAAAAGCTTTTCTTTGTTCACTATGGCCAAACTATGAAACTCTTTGTTGGCATCAAAGAAATGAAGTCTGTGAGTGACTGATCAAAACTCATGGGTTAACAGACGTACCCTTATCTAGGATCCCTGGATGAGCACTTAGCCATCTGAGTTGCTGTCAAAATCACAGCCAAATAACAGATGGAAATGGTGGGAGAAAGTAGACCCAGCAAACTCCAGGATGAAGTTTGTCTTCATCATGTAGCGTTAAGTAGTAAACAAGATGTTCTCTAGTTAGTAGAGTTGTTTTCCTAAATACCCTTATGTTACTGCCTAAGCAGCCCCTGCCTTTGTTCATGCCCACAAAAGAAAATAACACTGCATCCCCTCAGGATTCAAAATGACTGCATTTCAGGGGGAAGATCCACATAAACAGAAAGTTCCTTTGCAAACTGCTCTCAGCTGGAACTAAGTTTGTATATCTCATGAAAGGCAAGTTATCTTAAAAATCAGGATGATTTTCTACTGGATATAGAAAGAAGGAAGCAGAAAAGTCTTCAGAAGTCAAAGTATAAGCCAGAGATCATCCAAAAAAGCTTTTATCATGGAAGTTCCCTAAATATAGCTATGTCTTCATTTGAGCTTACGTGTAATTTTAAATTGTACTTAAATCATGTGCAGTGATGCTTAATCAAGTAGAGAGTGCCACCAAACTAATAGTTAGGAAAACTGCTATTTTGTTTTTGCTGGTAGCTTCTAAGACCCCAAATGAATGAGAAGTCCAAAGTTTATGAACTTCAGCAACACATGTTTGGATTTTCCTCTTGCATTCTGTGAAAGCTTTGCATTGTCCTCCTGGCCACCTAACTCTAAGTGAAAATATGAGTGTAGGAACTCTGGATCCATTTATACATCACTAACAAATTCTCCTTGCATTCTCTGTCTTTTTTTGTGACTAATTCTCTGCTTATGTAAACTCCTATGGTGTTATCTATGTAAATCTCTGCCTTTGGTGTTTGTCATTTTTTGTGAACTGAGCAGAACAGTGGAAAAACGAAGTTCTGGGTTCCTCCACAGTTTTTGTAGCTGCTTGGCTTCATTTTCCATCATGTGATTTTTTGCTATTATTTGTATCCATAGTGATCTGAAGATACTAGTTCCATCCTCACAGGAGTTGTTGTGAGGCTAAAATTAAGACATTCTGAAAAAATGCTTATCATTGACCAGCACAGAAAATGTTTTAAGGTGTATTGGCACAGATAGTTTAAAATATAAGGTATGGCTAAACTATCATTGTGCAGTTTCAGCCTTTCCTGTGGGAGACTTTGTGTCCCAAGATAAATGTTTACCAGCCCAAGAAGAGGAGTCTTGTCCCTTGGCTGATTGTACTAGGCATGATGTAGATACTCTAGGAGTTAAGATATATACTGTTCTTAGCCGAAAGGCTTAGAACCAACTGTAGGAATTAGGATTTAAATTACATAATACAATTAGCCTTTGAATAAGGCCAGAAGCACAGCTATACTAATTTTAATATACATTAAATATTTAAGATTTGTAAGGATACATGAAAGGTCTTGAATTTGGAGACTAGTAGATGTGATTCAAGCTTCATCACTTATTTGATATGTGATTTGGGGCAAGTAACCTAACATTTGCTGCCTCAGGTCTTTATTTGTGGCTTTGGGATATATGTTCAATTGCATAGAGCTGTTGAAATTAGATAACTTTTGAAAAATTTTCATCACAATGCCTATCATATTGCATATTTTTGAATATGTATTGGCAATATTTTCCCAGTTTTGCCAATGTTTCCAAGGAAGATGTTCAGAGAAGTTATATAATCCAGTACAGACGGAATTATTTTTTCTTTACATAATATTTATTTATAGCTAGAATGACTTCTATAAAAATTAAATTTTTCACAGATGGCCCTGCTTCAGTATCTAACTCTGGACATCCAGAAGATGTTTGACTTAAAAACTATACACACATACACACGTACAGCACACACACATATGTATATATAACTATATATGTGTGTGACTATGCTATGTATAATGCATTTGTATATGTATAAATTTAGGGACATATGGATACTTGTGCACATGAACACACAAATACATGAGATATTATTGGATAATCCAGGGAATTTTCAAACTTAAAAGTTATTATAATAAAAGTTACATTGCTATTACTCATCCTCACAATACTCCCTCTTGCTCTGAGTCCACTTATCCTATCATTGATGCTACTTTCCAAAGCAGTTCAGGAGGTCCACTTTCATGTTCATGCTGGTGGCATATGTACTAAAGTAAGAAGGGCTCTTTCATGAATTGCTCTCCTATGGGTTCCACCATGTCCTAAATCTGTTCAAATTGCTACTTTTCACTGTCATTCTGGAAAAGCCAGAAGTCTCAAGGTGCTGTATCTGGTCAATAAAGTAGATGAAAGAACATCACAGTGTTTGGCCCCTGGGAACAGCATTCACTCTACTTTTTTGAAATTATACTTTGTAAAGATGCTAATGAAAAAGGATTTCTATAACTGCTGCAGAAAATTGAAAGAATGTTTGTTGGAAGCAATGGAGAATATTTTGATAGAAACAAATAGGAAAGTGCCTTTTCCTGTAATAAATTTTTATTTAAATATTTATTGCATATTTCAACCATACCTCATGTATATATTTCACTTATGTACCACTCAGTATGTGTCAGGCACTATTCTAAGTATTTAAAAGATTCTAAATACTTAATTTTCACATTAACTTCCATAAAGCAGTACTGTTGCCATTCCCATTTTACAGATACAAATGCTGAGGGGCTGGGGTTAAGTTTTGCTATCACCAAGCTGGAACAGGGCAAATTTGGGGTTTGTGCAAAGGAAGTAAGCCCCAAGGATTTGTGCCCTTATTGCACAATTTTAGTAGACTGGAGAGACCAATGAGGGAAACAGGAGGATTTATACTTAGAATTTATTTTTATTGCAGTGGAGACTATCCAAAGGCTGAGCTGAGAACAGAGGAGAAGCTCCACTTTCATACATGTTGTCCAAGAGAGTTGGTCTACCTAATGGTGGGAAAGTTGTGGACAGGGGAGAACAAAGGCAGTTGGGTGGCCTTGATGGGGTGAAAACAAGGCCTTATGAGAACAGGAAATCGTGGAACATGATTTACAGGGGCAAAGTCACTAATTTTAATTGTAATAGAGCAAAGAACAACAGCTGTAGAGAAGGGAAGTCTAAAAGGGATCTTGTTTTTCCTTTCTGGTAAGTCCTGCTTCACTGTGATCTGTCACAACAGGCTGCCTCTACGTGTTACAGACCTGGGTCAGAGTCTCTCACCTGGGAAAGCAGGTGAGGTTGCATACATTGCTCTGTGCCATGTTCACTTTATTGTGAATCTGCCCAAACAATCCAATAAAAGGAAATATTTCTCTTTAATTTTCTTTGCTCATCTCTCCCTCCCCTCATTCTCTTGCCACCCCCTCCATCCCTCTCTCAGGCCATTCCATTGTGTAAGTTTCATCATGGTCCATTGCTTTCACATTCTGGATAAGATGGAATTTAGTGTGGCCAATGGTCAGCAAAAATATTGGAAAAACCTGAAACTGTTGAAGCCAAACAGCTTTTTGTTAAAGTTGGTATTTGTTTTCCTACTGCATAACTGTTCACTGAGCTGCCAAGAGTCCTTGAGTGTAAAAATTCCATCAGAGACTAGATCCAGGATGGCAGCTTGGCCCTCTGTGCCTTGCTCAAAACCAAGAAAATACAAGAATATGATCTCTTTGTATTTAAAGTATCTGTGGTTTGTGCAGTATCTGTGGTTGGTAGCATTCTCAGCATGGTCTATCTGTCTCATTTCTTTCATTTAAGAAATCTTGAGACCCATGGTAGACAAAGGTAAGAATCATTTTGCTTTGGACTTAACCTGCAGTAGGCACTATGACAGAAATAGGTATTAGGTAACCATACCTCTTTGTCACTACAATACTCAAATAATTTTTCTAAAGTGTTAACTGAACTTGAGCAAAGAGTATTTGGTCCTAAGAGCACATTCAACCTCCACAAGTATTTCTGAAGGAAGACTCATTACTATTTACTTTCATTTGATAAGTTTTTGCTTTTCAGAATAAAAAACACATCTTCAACATGTAGACAGAATCATCTTCTCTTCGTTAAAGTAAAATAGTAACTCTTAATTTTCATGTATATTTCCTAAGATTTATGAGATCTGAAGGGCTCTGAGTATAGGCTGTTAAATTCCAGCCTCATCACTCTCTTGCCATGTGACTTCAGGAAAGTGGCTTAATCTGTTATCATCAGGCCCTTCTTTGTCAACTCAGCATATGAGTTACAATCAATAGGGTTATTGCTGAGGTTAAATTAAATACTCTGTGAATCTTTCTGAAGAGTAAGCTTATCTTTGCCCATTCTAGGTGGCTGACAACACCATATTCTTGATTATTTAGGAATTGGTGGTTTCTCAGGAGGGATGACTTAGAAAGTAGGAAGAGATGGAGAGATTTCAGGCCAGCCACACTGAAGGATCTGCCTATCTGCAGACTTGCTGGATTAGTTTTCCTTATTCTTTCTGTGCCCCAGGACACGATATGCTAAGAGCATGGGAACAGAATGGTAGTGTGTAAACATAAGCAGGGTTTTTCTGCCAGTAAAGGAGGCTCTCAGCTTTGTCTGAAGATGGGAAGGGTGTCCCTGGGCCTTGCAGACCAAGATCAGAAATGAAGGTCAGTATCTCTTTGCCTTGTGTAACTGTCCAATAGGATGAGAGAGAAAGGAGTCAGTTCACCTTAGGATTTCACATGATAACATGAACCTATGGTAGGACACAATTTCATAAAATGTAGAATGAAGCCCTTCTGTTTTTCTAGAACTCATGCTTTTGTTTTGACTTGGGTAAATACCATCATCACCTGGACAAAATCTAAATACCCATATGACAAAGTTCATCCATCTTTCAGAGACTAAACCAATGGACTGAGAATCTGTATATTTTACTAAGCTTCTTTCATTATTCCAAAGATTAGCACTGCATGAAACTACATTACTGTTCTTTCTCTATAGTTGTTATGGGATAGAAAGTGAAAGTCCTCATTTGCCAAAATGGTCAAAGCTGTATTAATTACTCTGTTTTAAAGGATTCAGTTGAATCTTATGCATCAGGTATCTCTTTTTTTTTAATTTGTGTGCATTTATTCATTTAAAAAATATGAACTGAGAAACATCAGGGTACTAAAAACACATTCATAATATCTGAGTCATATATTGGAAGACTGCAGTTTTCTAACATGACTGATTTTAGATATTTAGGTTTAAATATTCCTTTACACCTCTTTCCTCAACAACTGTTATTTATGTGAGTTACATTTTGCTTATTTATTTTATTTAGTGTCATAACTAACACTGAGAAATTTTGAAATTATAAATTCTTTTAAAAACAATATCAAATTATTTATATGATCATTGGAATTATACAATTTTTTTAAAGTTTTCAAAAAAAGTGAATAAGTGCAAATATAGTAGAATTTCAGTTCATGAACTCAATTCTAACAATTCTGGTCACAAATTGAATTGAATGAGAACTGAATCAAATTTCTTCATAAGGTCAACATTGAATCTCATCATTTGTTTTGTGACAAGAATTGTGCAAAGAATCAAAGTTTTCTGGGCTGGGGATTTAGCTTGGTGGTTCTAGCACCTGCCTTGCAAGTGCGGGGGCCCGGGTTTGATCCTTGGTAACCACATACAGCAACACTAGGCATGGAGACTCACACCCACCAGCAATCAGTACCACATACCACAATGTTGGGTATAGTAGTTCATGCCTGTAATCCCAGCATTCAAGAGGCAGAGGCAGGAGGATTGCTGTGAGTTGCAGACAGAGCTCAGGGCCAGCCTGAAGAGCAAAGTGACACCCTGTCTCAAAAAAGAAAAAAAAAATCACAATATCCAAGTGCATTTAAAATTGCAATAGCGTACTCAAGTAAAGAAAAATCCAGACATTTGGTTAAGTATATTCTGTTGTGTACATGTATAGACATGGCTAAGCATTTGCAAAAGTCTTAAAGCTAACTATCCAAAAGTATTAATTCTTTTTCTGTAAATGTCTTATGCAAAGTTTTGTGCATATGTGCTTACAGTTTATAGGTAGCAAGTAAGGAGGGATCCCAGGACCTGTTTGTTTCTTCAATGGCAGGCTTTGTTGAGTGATTGCGAGATGAACTAGGGAAACTACACAGGAACACTGAGATGAACTTAGTTCTGAGTATAATTTTTCATCTCACTTATAATGCCACAGTTCAAATGATTTTCCTCTCAGCTTGCTTTATGATTCCTCAAAATTGCTGCCCATTTAATGTTTTTATCCTGCTCAAAAAGACTTTTTTACATTTTTTTATAATTTATTTTATGATTAATCATCATTGCTTGGCACTGGTTTGGCTAATGATTAATTTTCCAGTGGTGTTAGATCTTATTTCAAATTATGTTTACTATAAATCTTTGGAAAACTATTGTTTTAAATGAGATGCCTTCTGTGTTAGCTTTATCACCAGATTCTAGATGATCAATTTAAATAACCAAATTTATACACTTGAAAAAATTTTGAGGCTAAAAAAATTTTGTTAACTAGTGCAACTGAATTAGCTTGGCAACATGAAGCATTTAAAAATGCATCATGAAAGTAGCATTATAACATAGTAATCAGAAGGCTTTTTATCACATTTGTAGAGTATGTCTCGGATCTGAATTTTTTTTCTTTTCTGAAAAATAAGATTCAGTTACATAGTACAAGTACATTTTAGTATTTTACTTCTGTCATCAAAGCCAACAAAATTTCTTAGACTAAAATTACTCAAGTTTCATGGTTCCTTTATAGGTCTTGCCTTATTTTTACCTCTAAGATTATTCTGTATTCAGTCCACACCTCTTCTAGATCCCTAACAGTGAACTTCTGATTTTATAGTCTGTCCCCCCAACATCATGCATGTTTTCTCCTCATTCATGATTCTTTTCTACAAGGCCACACTAATGTTTGCTTTGTAGATAGCTCCTCACTTTTATTGAGCTGTTTCTAATAGGATATAGTAAATAGAAGGAGACTATAAGTTCTCCCATACAATTATTTAATTAGCTAATAAATTTTATCACTTTTCTTACAAATATGATGGCTTTGGTGTACATTTTGCATAGATGTATATATCATGGAAAATAATCCTAAATATATTTTTGCTTTGTTCTATTGATTTTATATTCTGCAGCCTTTCAGTGGTTTTAATGTACTGTTAAAAATCTTCCTTGTAAACTTTTCCTCCTTTAGTGAGCTCAAACACAATTGAGACTAAAATGATCTCCATTCCTCATGTGTTTTAATAATTTTATTCAACATATGCTAATATTGTGTTCAATTCTGGATCATGAACTACACTTGAGCTGTGAATATTGCAGTGAATATGACCAGTGACATTCCAGCTCTCCTGGAGCCTACATTTCTAGGTGGGAGAGATAATGAACAAATAAATGAGATTATTGTGACTTAAACCTTGATTGTTCCCCAAAAGTCTTGTGTGTTTAGAGATGAGACTTTGAAAGAGTGATAGGATCATGGGGCACTATTCTCCTCAGTGAATTAATCCATTCATTAGTTAATGGCTGAATGCACTGTGAGGAGGTGGGACCTGATTGAAGGTGGGGCACTGCAGCATGACCTGGGCAGATAGATTGTCTACAGCTCTTCTCTTCACTCTCTGGTCATGAATTGAGCAATCTTCTTCTGCTAGGCTCTTTCACTATGCTGTTTCTGCTTTGAAGCCTGGGTCTGTGCTCTGAACACTGACCTCATAAACCAAAATTAACCTTTCCTCTTTTGAGTTGCAGGTACTGAGAATTTTATCCCAGTGATTGGAAAGTGACTAATTCAATGAATATACAGCAGGACACGATTGATAGGAAGTGGTAGAAGCCTTACTTTTAGGAGGTGAAATAGGTCCTAAGAAGAGCAGAGTGGCTGGTATAGCAGGAGATTACTGAGCCAGGGAGAAGAAGATTGGAGCAGAGGTCAGAGAGATTTTCCAGGGCTTGTGTACAGTGATAATGATTTTGGATTCCATAGTGAGTGAAACTGGAAGATTTTGAGTGAGTGGTATCATGTGAACTGTTTAAGTGCATCACTGATGTTATACAAATGATGCATCATTGGTAATCAGGTAGAAACATTGCATCAGATAGACATTGCATCAAGTGAGAAGTGACGATGTCCTTGGCTACATTGGTAGCTCCATGACAATGAGAAATGCGCAGGCTCTAGATATACCTTAAGGTTAAAGCCAATAGATTTTTTAAAGAGAGGGATTAAAGGCTGAAACAGTTGCTCAAAAACAAAGTAGGGAGATTAAAAATATTTTGGAATTATATTGAAATATAATATAATTTGGAATATTATAAATATAATATAATATAATTTGGAAATATTTGAAATATTTGGAAGATTATATTTTTAATTAATAACAGTGAGCATTTGAAGAATTTTTAATTCACGGTAGAATTAAATAGAAAGTAAAGGAGTCAAGTACCACACAATGTCACTCACATATGGAATCTGGAAAAGTTTGTCTTAGAGAAGCTGAAAGTAGAATAGTAAAAGCTGAAAAAGTTGATGTCACACAAGTTGAACATAGAATGGTGATAGTCAGAGGTCAGGGAGCACACAGGATAGGGGTGGAGACTGCAATCAAGGGGTTCGAGGTGACAGAACCAAGAAGCTCTGAGATATCAATGCACAATATGGGGACTATGATAATAATTATGTACTGTATATTTCAAAAAACTCAGAGAATTTTAAAACTTTTCACCATGAAAAACTGATAAGTATGTGAGGAAATAAGTGTAATTGTTTAAACATTATGTGATGTATGTATGTGTTGAACACTACACAATACCCCATTAATATATATTCATGTAATTTTATGCTTTGTATAATAATGACAAATTTAAAGACTCATTAAAAACATAGAGGGTGCCCATGGTACCAAGGAGTATGATTATTGGATCATACAGGAAAAGCATGTTCAGTTTTAAAGAAATTGTCAAAAAGTTTCCCAAAGTGTCTGTTGTACTACTTTTTCTTTCCACTAGCAATGACTGAGAATTCCCACTCATCTATACTGTCATTAGGATTGCTTGTCTTTTGAGGAAGAATGGTCTAATGTAGAGAGAAAAATCAATATTCAGGAGAACAAAGAGACACTGCTAAAAAAAATATAAATAAAAAGGAGTGAGATCTACTAGTGAACTGTAAACGAGTGACCTTAGAGAGAAGCAAAGAAGAAATACAAGGATGGTGATCAGTTAGAACAAAAGAGAAGCCCTAGTACCTGGGAATGGACACAGCTATAACACATCTGTGGATCTGGCGTGAGACTATGTGAAAGGAATTAAATGTTCCTAAGACACTTAACATATAAAACCTGGAGGACAACCCACTCTTCTAACTCTGTTATGATTTTACTAAAACACTATTAGTGTACTGATCTGGAAACGAGTACACTTTTTCTGTTGCTTCTCATGTACCATTATTCTGTCATCTCCTAATTTCCCATTCCTGTAACATTCTAACCATTGGCAGATTGAAGTCAAACTAGAGAGTAGATATTTAATAGGTTGAAAATTCCTCTTTGAACTCCATCTTATTCTTGAATATTTTTATTCCTCATTACTTTTCGTTTCTTAGCAGAGACTGATATATCTTCTTGAACTATAATTTTTTCTTGCTTTTGGGGTATTTTCATAAGGAATACCATAAACTCTACAGTATTATGATCCAATTTTAATAGTATTTAAATATTTTTGTCATTCTCTGTTCATTTTTCTTGTGTAAGGAGTTCTTACAGTTAATTTTCTTGCTTCTCTCCTCTTTATCTCTCTTTTCTTCTGTGCATTCTGTAATTTGTCTATATGTTTTCCATCCAGTTTATTTTACTAAATAAAATAGCTGAACAAAACTCTTCTATATACTTCATTTTTCTCCTTTCAATAAACATTTTCTTTGTATCATACTTTAATATATAACTACCTCTCTGACACCTGAGAGTAAAGCTTCCCTCTCTTTGATCATTCATTTTTAACCTGCTTTGAAGTTTTCTTGTCTTGTTTTTTTTTTGTTTTTTTGAGACAGGGTCTCGCTTTGTGGTTCAGGCTGGCCCTGAGCTCAGCCGCAAACTCACATCACAGCAATCTTCCTGCCTCTGCCTCCCCAGTGCTGGGATTACAGGTGTGAGCCACCACGCCCAGCTGAAGTTTTCTTGTTTTAAGGAAACCTCATTTTTTCCTTTTTGTATTTGTTCATTATATTACTTATTTTGAGGAATTAATATATTATTACTATAGTATAATTTGCAAAGACAGTATCATTATATATTATTCAAATTTTTGAAAAATCTTATCATTTATAAACAATGTTTTTTTGGCTTCTTATATTTTTAATACTATTGATATAACATACACAAAATAGTTATGACAGTTGCTTCATTTATCTTAGTTTATTATACTACATTAGATTAATATCTGAGGTAGAACTAGTCCTTTATAATGGTAGCATTTAGAGTAAGAAATAGGAAATAAGCATAGAGAAAGGCATTTGAATAGTTTTTGTTCAATTTTGGAAATTATGGATTTTTTTCCTTTAAGTCATGAATGTTATGTGACTGTAACTAAAGCCATATAGTATGGAAAGAATTAACAAAGGACATTTGGAGTGGGTCATACCATCCCTATTCTAAGTATAACATCAACTTTCAAAATAACAAGTAGAATTATGAACTGAAACAGAAGAGTAGAGTGCAAAAGATACACTTATGGAGTTAAGACAGAAACTTTATCACTGAAAATTGATTCCACTCATTACTGTTACCACATTGAATCTGATTTCTAAATTTAATGAGACTTGTATGGACCAAGAAGGAATAAGACTGAAGTCACATCTCAACAGCATTTGGCGACTCTTTCAAACATTTTGCAAATGAGTTTTTGAAGAGGGATCCATATTCTCACTTACGTATAATTCACAAGTACGGATGAGTTGTTATATATAATTGTAGAATACAATATGTAATTCTTCTCATAGTATGTTCAATATTTCTTAATGAATATTTTCATTTTTTAAAATGAAAGCTTTGGGATTACTAGCAGAACATAATTTGAGTAACAGGTTGATGTCATTTTTTGGATTGTGTTGGTTGGGATTACCCTCTTTCTAGAAAGCATGCTTGATGTATATCTTTACATACATCAATAAGGTCATATATTTGAATTTGATTGTGCTTCTTATTGTTTTCTTGTCCTTTTAATCTTGAACTTTCTGGCCCTAGTGTTACTTGACAAGAGCTTTCTACATCGTGATTCTTATCTACAGGATTTAGATCACACACACACATTCATATATACATTTCTATATTTGTGTGTGTGTATGTGTATACACGTACACATTTGTAGTGTTTGCTTTTCACTTTCTATGTTTTTGTTTTGCCTATTGATTTCTCTGGACACTTTTTTTCCTATCATAAGCTGAGCTGCTACTTTTGAAGTGTCTACTCTGTACTCTGTCTCTGCAGATCTCACCATTTCTGTACTGTTCATCCACAGCTCTTGTCATGTATTTCCAGAAGTTTTATTTTCTTTGCCACTATGTTCTGAAAATGTACTTTGACTAAATTGTAAGCCCAGGAAACATTTAAACAAGTTTTGCATCCTAATACCTGCCTGACTTTCTTCAGTCATGGTTTCACCTTGCATAGATGACATCGCAAATATTATGTCACAGTTTAGGAAAATCATGACAAACATTTTCATCTCTGTGTTTAAAGTCTTTTTTGTAAATGTGTAGCACTTCCATAAAAGCAGCAGGCTCCCTGCCAGGGCTTTCAGGCCAGGAGCTACAGGGGTCATGTCCGGGGACCTGCTCAAGAGCCACAGCTAGGAGGGAAGGCGTAAGGCCAGGCCAGCACTCAGCCCCTGGCCCTGCTGCAAATCAGCACTGGTTCTTTTGCTCTTTTCAGATGGAAATTCTGTATCAGCAAAATGCAGTTCTGCTTTCAGCCCAATGTCACCAGGTAATGCTGGGTGCCAACAGTTAACACTGCCAGCTGCTGGTCACTGGCACTGCTAGCTATTATTTTCAGATGCTAGCTCATGCTAGACACTGTACATCAGCTCTACCAGGTGTTGGTCTTGGTTGCTGGTCTTTTTAGTTTTTTAATTTAAATCCTTGTTGGTACATTACGAACACACACCATCATCACATTCAACATTGAATTTGTACCAGAATATGGCATGATTTTATTCTCACTTTTTGCCCTTTCCCCACTTTTTGCCCTGCAACCCCACTCCTTATATACATAAGCTTTGTTTCCTTTTTTCTTTATTACTGTCACATCATTTTCCCCTTGTTATTTACCCCTATATCCTCTTTCCTTTTAAATATTTTCTATTTTACAATATCAACTATACATATTACAACTCATTTACAACTTTATCTTCTCATACCAGAGAAAAGATATAATATTTACACATTTGTGACCCATTTATTTCCCTTATGAGGATGTCCTGAAGGTACATCCGTTTGAGTATGAATGACTAAATCTTATCATTTTTAATGGCAGACTAATACTCTGTTCTATAAAAGAACCATATCTTCTTTATCCAGTCTCCAGTCGATGGACATTTGTGTTGTTTCCAAGATTTGGTTACTGGTCTTTTTTGATCTTAGCCTCTGCATCTCTTTGGTGTTAATAGCTCTGAGTACTGATTGATTCATCTTTCTCTGGAAAAGGAGAGAATTTCACACTACTCAGAATAAAAACAACCAAAAAAAGATATATGGGGTTTTAGAGCTCACTCTATGGGAGAAATACATCACAGCCAGGTTCACAGGACACTAAAGTGAACCTTAACTTTAACAGGGCCTGAGGTGCAGACCACAGGGCAAGTACACAAATGGAGCCCTCCTTGGCTAAAATCAGAGAAATCATCAATGTCAAGTGTGATAATGATGTGTATATAAAATGTATCAATAAATAATTCAGTTTAAAAAACAAAACCAGATAAATCCTGGGAAGTGCTAATTAGAGTAGTGCCTTGCAGACCTGTTTCTGTCAGAGTGAGCACTGCACCAGAGTGATCTTCTGGAAGGTTTACAGTGAATGTTGCATACTCAAATAAAAGTCCAGATCCCTCCCTTCCAGGTTTCAGCCACTGTATGGTGTCCTTTCCATTCTTTAAAAAGGCAACAAATATCAACTCAAGTGGCCCCAAATTATGGGAGTGGCACCATTCTGCCTACCTGCACTTCTGCTGGAGTGGAGAATGGCGTGTGATAGCCATGCAGGTTAATGAAGGACATCCAGGCTACTAGGGTGATATGGTGAGCAAAGGGAAGGAAGGGGGAACAGCAGGCAGCTGCTGGGATAAGCAACATCTCCTTCTTCAGACAAGAGGGAATTAGAGAGCCAGGACTGTCTGTATCAGCCCCAGCTTGCAGTTCTACACATTGGAGATCTGTGTGTAGGGCTTCTATATGAGAAAAAAATGCCTTTACTCATCACAGTATAAACTTGACAGTAGTTGGTATAGTGAAGGAATTTTGGGCAGGAATTAGCCAAGATTCTTGTTGGATAACCCCAAGTAAGGAAGAATGGATGAATAATTAAGAAACAAGGGTACGAAAGAAAACTCTGTGTATGAACATGTATGCACCTCAAAATCTAATGACTTAATCAAAAATCAAATTGAAGAATGGTACACACAGTGTGGCCTCATTGGTATTAAAACAAATATAGAAGAATATAGATTTTTGACAGAGGATTAATACTGCCCATAAGATTAAAATGGACTTGAGATTGATGTATAATACTTTTCTTTTTTGAAAGAAGCAATGAGAGGCTGAGGATTCAGCTCTGCATTCCAGCACCTGCCTCACAAGAACAAGGTCTCAAGTTTTATCCCTGGTATTAAAAAAAAAGAATAAGAAGCAATGAAAGGCTTCTGTGGTGGTGCCCATCTGTAATCTCACCTATGTGGTATCCTGGGCAACCTTGCAAGACTCTTTGTGAGCTAGAAACTAAAAATTTAAGAAAGGTCTGGGCACTATCTTAGTGGTAGAGTGGTTGGCTGCTAGCATTTGTGAAAACCCAAGTTCAATGCCCAACACTGGGAAAGAAAGTGATTAAGCCAGATGTTAATGTCCTCACCCCATTCCCTCACTGCTTTCTTTCCTTGTTTTATTTCTCCTCACAGCAGCTATCACTGCTCTCTCTGCATGTTTGTGTATCATATATTTTTTCTGTTTCCCTTCTGGAAGGTAAATGCTACGAGGGAGTCTATGTCTCTCTTGTTTACTGTTGGTTCCTTGGAATCTAGAACAGTCTGTAGATTGAGCCAGATTTAGCATTTGTGTGCCTGGTGGCTACTGGAGATATCCTGGGTGAGGGGATTTAAAAGGGGCTTGATCATGAGACCTCTTCCCAGGACCTGTCACATACTGAGCTTATTGTACTTAAGTGTACAGTATATGAACACACAATCCAATTTTTGCTATTTATTGTTTTGGGAAATAGTCTGAATTTCCATAGTCTGATTCATCTGAATTGGAAATATTTTATTTCTATAAGTGCACTCATATTTCTCTAACTACATATCTATTATATGATATTCCAGACATGGCTGTAAAACTTTATGTTTCTCCGTAGTCACAAGAACCCAAGGCCACCAAGCTTGGAGTTTACTCAAGATTTGTTGTAGAGCTAGAATTTGAACCCCAGACATTAGACAAGAAAGGCACATTCCCAGCCCCAGGAGCCCTGCTCCATAGACTCTTACTGCTCCTATGGCCAGATTTTTAGCGAGAGGGCCTGAATTTTAGATAGATGCTTCATCCAGCAACAGCATCAGAGAACTGACAGACCATCACCTCTTTACTGAGGTATGTGGTAGAAGGACTTTTTAAAGATTTAACAACTCATTAATTTTGCAACTTTAGAACAACCTGCTCCAAGTGCTGCCCAGTAAATACTTTGTCTACTTGTGATCATTGGACAATAAAGAAACCTTGTTCTGGCCATCTCTGTAAGTCCTGAGAACTGAGTGTCTCTCATGTTCCGTAGGCTGCTCAGTCAACCCAGACACTGTGAGATGCAGAGCAATAAGGACACTGGAAATGGGAGGCAGGTTTGCACAGATAGATTGATAAGCAGATGCTAAGCCGATGTGACACAGCTGCTACTGCTGAGCCGGGAAAGCAGGTCAAGGTTATTAAGAGAAAGTGCAGCACTTGCCCATAGCTGCGAGCAAAAATAGCCCACATCCTGTTGTCTTTGCCACTCTCTCTTCAGATCCCTCCTTGTCCTCTTTTTGTTTCTTTTCTGTTTTCTTCTCTTAGAAGACTGGGGCAAATGAACTACCTAGACTTCTCTAAATGAAGGACATCTCTAAATCAATGGCTTAGTTTTTCTAACATTATACTCATTATTTGATCTTCCAGGGAGTGCCGTGCTTTGAACAACAGATCTAAAGATTAACAATGACCATTTACCATTTATTATTGGATTCTGGCTCTTTATTTCTTAGACATGGTCTCACATCTAAAATACACTGAACATTTTGTGCTAATGCATCAGATATGCCTGGCACATTAGCATACATGCAATGTGACCAGGGAGTCTGGTTTCTGGTTTCCATTTTTCATTGAATTGAGTTTATTGGTGGCTAAATTTGATTTTTCATCCAGAAGAAGCTGTTTCCCCTAAGGTCTTTTAAGCCATTTCTATATAATTTTGAACTGAATATGATTTAATTAGATAAAAATGGCACATAAAATAATCCAAACTTAAAAACAAAGACATTTTAAAATTATCACCTTCAAACCAAGAGTGGATCAGTATCTGCTACCAGATCTTGAAACCATGTCAACCAGACCACTGGCTGGGACAGGTTGCCATGTCCCTGCTTGGAGGTTTCGTTGTTCTGAGTTGTCTGGTACTTCCCAGGAAACCTCTTTTCTTTTAAGGACTTTCCTTCATGCCCATCCCCATGCTAGAACTAAACTTCATTCTCTGCTTTGCAATCTTCAAGCTCACCGAGAGTTTGGAGCTCTTGGCTTCATTTATTCTTTATACCATGTTGCGTTTTCAGCCCCTCCGGACATGTCATGTGGAACATATAAAAAGCACTGAGCTTGACGTCTTGGTTTACATAGAGCCCTGGCACTAATCAGCTGTGTGAGCCAGAAAAATTATTCATCTTGCTAAGCTTCAGTTCCTTGTTTGTGTGAGAGAGGCAGTAATGATAAAGTACTTAGCATGGCAGCATAAAGTACCTACTATGACATCTCTGCAGTAAATAACAGCTATTCTTACAATATTGTTATTTTCCATAGAGCCAACTTTAGTGATCTAGGTAATAATGTCCTGCAAGGTACACCACAGTAAGTGGAGAAGAGATTAAAATTAATTTCCCCTGAGGTTTGTTCAAAAAAATATGAAATTTATGCAAAGTAACAGGATACGTTATGGCATCATGTCGAAGAAACATTGGATCTTACAACTGTGAAAAGTAGACCTGCAATTCTATACAAGGAAATAAAAGTAGTTGAATTATGACAGTAAAATAACCCACATAAGTCACTTTGAAGACCCAGGGAAAATTCTAAAAGCTAAATATTGTCATCAGAAGATAAAAGAACATAGAGTTGAGTCCTGGTGGCATGCTAGTGATTATGAATTACTGTAACTCTTAATATCCCTCGAGATTTTGAGAATGTCTGAGGTGGGGATCTAGCTCACATGTTAACATGCCTACATTGCAAAGCATAAATGCCTGAGTTTGATTTCTGATAGGCAAAAAAACAATCACAAAAACATTTTAAAAAGATTTTGAGAATGTCAGTATCCTGTTAGAGCCATGACGCATTTGTTTTTATTTCTAATCTGTTGGTACAACGTTTGGTACAAGCTTTTAGATTAAGTGAATGACCATTGAAGAGTTCACGAGTGAACAGAAAAGCCACCCATCATGCCTACTTCCACGGGTTTTCTGGTTGAGACTGAAGCATGTACTGCCAAGTGTGAGCTTTGTTTACTTTCTTCATCCACCTATCCCACCAGATATGGAGACTCTAAACAAAGCACATCACTCTAAACTTTTCCATTGCTGTTTGTTCTGAAAGAGATTCTCTTGAAAGTGGTCGCAGTCTCTAGCATCAGTCTCTAGAGCTGACCAGGACCAGGACCTCTTGGGCAGTATGGGTGGAGGAGGCTGGAGTGAGAGCATGTGGTGAGTCCTGCACAAGACCAGCCGTGGCATTTCTAAACTTCAGTCATTCATTCCAGTCTCTGCTCTGTCTTCATGTTGTTACTCCTCTCTTGGTGTGAAATTTCTCTCTGGTACCCTTCTCTAGCCCAGCAGTACTCTGGGTTTGTGTTTCCATTGTGAGGCACTTGTCCTACACACATCCCATCCCCAAGTCCTTTGTTTCGACCCTATAAGATGACATTCAGAGACTCTGGGAATCAGAATGTGGATACAGGGAGCTATTATTCCCTTAGTTCTGTTACCACAATAATACTACCGTAGTTTAAAGCAGTAAATATATAGGAAAGCTACACTATATATCAGACATTGTGCTTTATATATCATACTTTATTTTTTGTCTTACAGACATTTTAATTTATTTTTCTGGGAACCAAGGTGCGAGAACTCTGAGTAGCCTGTGTTTGGTCACAAAGTACCACTTTTTCCCCCAGTCCCTGTTTCCTAAACTAGCACGCCAGTGAACTAATCATTTGTGCATTCAACCTAGGAGAGCACAACATACGGTTCCCCTTTCCTGTTTTCACACCGACTTGATTTAAATAGCACTTCCTGGCCCTCATTCGAACCTTCACAAGATCCTGTGTGACTTTTTTATTCCTTCAAAGCTGATTTCTTGTCTATTTTGTCTTCTCTTCACTTGTGTGCAGCACAGTTGTATGTTTGGAAGTGAGGAATAGGTCCCTGCGGCTCAGGCATGTCATAATTAATCTAAGGAACAATTGTGAATGCAGTGGTTTCCATTGGCATAATGGCGTCCGAAAGATTTTTGGACTCTTGATGTTCAGATCTAGGACACAAGTATGAGAACCAACTCTGCTGAGATATCCAGTGGTACTACTTCTAGTCTCAACCAGACATAACAGGAGACTAGCTTTGACCAGGGTGTTTTAGTGTTTCAGACTCTGGTTCCAACTGGAACTGAAATGTGAAATGACTTCCAAGTAAACAGAGGATAGTTTAAAAGTTTAGTTCATTATTAAGTGAACCTATAAGTAAAGATAGCAGGATGGATGATGAGAAAGAGTGAAATGAGTGTGCATGTATTTTTTTCTCCAAATTATTGATAAGGGAAGGTATACATCAGAAAGTCCAAGACAGGTCTATTAAATCTCTGCTATGCCATTTTCAGTTCTGTGCAGAGGCAGGACCTCCGCAGCTGTATCATTGCTACACTAATGTGGTAGCTCAGCCATTTGGAGTTAATTGTTAATCAAGCCAGACATTGGTAATACTATTCTGAGAGAAATAACAACAAAGAATTCCAATATCTTATTAGCTTTGTCATCAAACTGCTGTAAAAATTCTTGGAAAAGAGCCATAGATATGGCAGAGTCTGGATTATTATAAGAACAAAAAAATGCCTGGTGTTGGTTTCTATTTTCAGACCATTATATCTATGAACTCAAATCAGCTGGAAAGGATCTGCCACATACTGGAAACTGCAAAGACTGACTCCCAGTAGCACCCGCTCTGTGACACTCGTTTTGCTATTAAGAGAAGCCACTTAACAAACCAATTGTCAACAGGGGGAGATGAAAACACAATAGTTAGTTAATCAGGTTTTACAAGGTCACATATCTAGTTCCAACTGTAAAAGGACTCCATGAGTGCTCTATTTCAGTTTTTCTTGAATGTAGCCTTTCTTCAAATTGAAGACTTTGGATCCCCTAGAAGATAACAGTCAGTTAATCAAGGCTTGAAGTATCATTTTCCTTATGAAGGGCCCCCTTTGGAGCCTATTAACACCCTCTTTTATAGCCAGCAGAGCAAGTAGCCACCTCCTGACATGTGTTGGCACTTTCTAAAAGGCCATTAATGCTCCGTATTTCAGAGTATAACAAACCCAGGAAGGCTCACAAGCAGCTCAGCAGGGGGAAAATAAAAACAGCAAGTCATTTACAGAACTTCTTGTCTCACCCAGGTGGTGCGTGCTAAGTGAGCACAAGAGAGAAGTGGGATGGATTCCCCCATGACTTCTGTAAGGATCTTCTGGGTTTGGGGAATTTCCAGGTAAAATCTGAGAAGTAAAATTTTGATGAAATATCTGTGCTGTAGAAAAGCAGCCTCATGGTGGTTCTGATTCCTTATTCAGTCCTCCTCATTTAGAATGAATTTTCTACATACATGGGCTTTTGTTTTGCCTGGCAAGGAAGCTGTGTTTTGATTGTTTAATAACACATTGATATTGGAAACTGATGGACAAACTGGGAGTTTCATTTTATGTTTCCAAATCTCAGAAGCTTTCTTCTTTTTTAGTAAATGGACTCTCATACCTATTCTAGGAAAGTTTTGGATGTCCTATATTTGTCTTGTACACTGACTGATGGTAATATATGTGCTTAAATTACATGTCTGAGATAAGGCTAAATGTGAAACTTTGTTGTCTCAATTGGAAAGAATACCTAAATTTTATGTGTATTCATCTTCAGAGACCACTGTGGTTCCCAAAGCCATGAAGGCCCGCCTTCCCTGCCTGTTACTTATAACAAGGTATTCTTGTTTCTTTTGTATTTGTCCACATATCTTTGATGTGTTCCAGGTTTTCATGGTGAAGATTCTATTGAACAGCACGCTCCTCCCATAAATGGTGCCAGGCCTCACTTCTATAATTCTTATAAAGAGCTACTAAAGAACCAGAGACAAACTAGAATTATTTTGAGTTATGCATAAAAGTAGAATAATGGGATAGCTGCTAGACAATATTTCCCCAGATAACTAGGCTAATTGCTAAGGAGCAGGAACTTTTCATTTTATCCTGAATTCAGTTTTCAAGACAACTTCAGATGTTTTTACAACTATCCCTACCACATGTTCTGGGAAAATGATATTGAATGAGGTAGATTAAATTTTTTGTTCTCATTATGGGTGTGTATGTGTGTATGTACATGTGTGCAAGAGAGAGACAGACAATAAATAAAATATGCAAATAAATTGAATTCCACCTTATTCAAAGTTACAGCCAGTGATGCTGAACCTTATAAAGACTAAGTCCTCAAACTACAGCCACAAACCCACTTATATATCGCTAAGTGTCAACAGTGTAATTATACCTGAATATCTCTGCTGCTGGGTGATCCTCATCTGCTGACCGAGAGGACTTTGCTTACCCCCTACAGCAAGTGCACTGTAGACTTGGCACTACTCTAACAAGTGCTGTGGAACGGGGAGAAGGGGGTGGAAGCTCAGATGATGAGCAGGTGTGACTTCTGAACTGAGGGTCAAGAAAACTTAAGACTGCAAAGACATAATCTTGCTAAATTGGTCATTGATGGATACAAATAAAGGCTAATATCAACGAATTTATGTTAGGCTAGGTAAAGATATTTCATCTATAGTTCAAGATAAATATGTCATATATGAATGAGCAAAAAATGGTTCAGGGAGCTCACAGGAGAATAGAAAAACCAAGGCAGGAATTTGCTGCTGAATTTTGTGGGGACAGGAAACATAATTTAGAACCTCTCTGTTCCCTGTCCTGCCTTCCATCCTGCCTGATTCTACAGGAACATGCCTCCCAGAGGACCCTGGTTAAAGCTGACATCCTCACTGGTGAAGGTTTTGGCCCATTTGCCCATCTATCCTCTTGCCCTGTAGGGAAGTTTGACCAGCAGAGTTAATTCCTGAGGACTTCATTGCATCTCAGACCTTTTCAGGGCTTTATCATCTAATAGTCCCTGATGGAAGAAATTCTAAGCTTAAAAAATAGAGCTGGGCATGGTGATTCACACTTGTAATCCCAGCACTGGGGAAGCAGAGGCAGGAGGATTGTTGCAAGTTTAAAAATAAAAAATGTTGATGATATATCTCTGTGGTATAGTGTTTCTGGGTTTAATAGCTAGGATCACTCCCCCCATACACATGGGAGGTATTAAAACTAAGACAAATGGGGTGTCATTGTGATCTTTGTACTCCAGGGGGGAAGACCCTCACATCTTGTATTATGAGCACAGCTAGTTCATTTTCAGACATCAGTTTTAAATTGAGCCCAATGTGTTCTTTTTGAAAAATGGGGTTAAAATCCCTTTTCTTGCTAGTGCAGGAGCACAGCTGCTCTCAGATCACCTACAAGCAGAGGAGCCAATGGCTGGTGTACTGCCACATTGTGTCCTAAGTGATCTTTGTAACTGATCCACAGAGAGAGGGGAAGAAACATTGCATGGACTGAGGGACTGAGCTATGCACAGTTAAGCAAACAGAAAACAGTTCTTGGCCATGATATTTAAAGTAAAAATAATTAGAACACGACTATAATGAGACTTTTAGTATTAAAAAAAGATTTTATGTTTTTTGTTTTTTACATTTTATTTTGCTTACGTGTTGCAGGAAGAGAGCAATGGAAATTTTTTTCAATCTCAACAGAAGACATGTGATGGCAAACTTCTATGAGAAACATATTTAAAGGTGGAATTTCTAAGGCTGCAAAGAGGTCATTATCCAAAAGAACATGTAGCTCCATCCTTTCGAAGTTATCAACAAAACAAGGCATCAAGGGGCGGCGTGGTGGAGAAGCAGAACCAACCTGGGCAGAACAAACTGGCTGGACTATTACCCTTTTGTAGGACCATCTGAACAGCACTGCTTTTCTGCAAAATCTTCCATACAGTGTGTCCTCTTTATCCTGAGCACTTACATAAGGTTCTGCGAAGTCAGAAAACACCTGTTTTATAATAGGAAGCAAATATAAGGTGACCAGGGAAAGGAGAGGGGCAATAATGAGCTAGATAGCCCATCTACCACACACCCGCGTAGAGAGGGTGAACAGATGTACAAAGGACTCCCTCCTTCAGAGTGGGATCTGAGGAACTGATGAACTGTAAGAAGAAAAGCACCTAAGGTACATGTGAGAACTTCAAGGGCCATAAACTGTCCGTAGTAGCGAGGTGAGACACAGCTGTCAGTATCCTGAGGAGGCTCCACCTACTTGTAACTTGCTGAGCCACTCACATTGTGTTGCCAGGTCAGGAAGGAGCCGAGTCTCCCTGCAACGTGTGGAGGTGCGTGCTACATCCTCGCTCCAGCCTCGGAACCTCAGTGTTGGTGCTTGTGAAGCTTTGTCCAAGTATCTGTTGGCACAGGGCCTCCCCCATAGGTCAGGAGGTTGTCACACCTCTAGATTCTGTGCCATCATCTCCCTGACCCTCACGTAGTGACTGGTATCTCTCCCTCAAACCTCTGTTAACTGGTGTCTAGGTGTACAGTGGTGGGGATGGTGGTATTATTCCATTGCCAAGCTGTAATGCATCGTCCTGAGCTTTGTCAGCCAAAGGAAAGCTCATTTCAAATCCAGAGATGAGGTTCCATTTTTATCTTTTAATAAAATGGACTGGCACAAAAGAAACACATGAGGTTCACCTCTTATACCTCCATTGTCATCCTTGGAATCAGGAAGAGGGAAGGAGAGCTTTGATCCACTGCTACTCCTGGAACCCCATGACATTCCCTGGAGGTAGAGAGGGTGGATTGAGCATTATGGAGTCGCCATTGGACCACTGGGAAGAACAAGACTTAGAGTTCTGTGAGTAAGATCTAGAAGATGGATCTGGAATGAACAAATGTGAGATCATGCCATCCTCAAGTGAGCACAGAAGGCGTTGTTCCGTGGTGGCATTTAGGAACCTCACGGAGATTGCCAGGCCTCACTGGTTAAGGTGCCTGTTCCTGAGTAAACTCCAACCCTTTTAATAACCACACTAAAAACAAAACAGCAACAAAAAAGACAGCCATTTATTATGTTCAAATCATATTTATACCTGTATTAAAAATACCACATTATAATGAAATTGCTTTTTTTTTTTTTTT
>PVIR01004493.1:34088-78736 GCA_004026965.1 Petromus typicus | reverse complement strand
AACCACTGAGCTAACTCCCCGGCCCATGTCCACATAATTTTTATCTGTCTGTACACTTGTATTTATAATTATTATCATTCATCTCTCCAACCAGGTACTTGTATCTACATCTGTGTCAGTACATCCATACATGCCCTCATCTGTCCATCTGCTGGTGTGGAATGAGTCTGGGACCATTTGAATGTATTTTGCAGATATCCTAATACTTCATTCCAATACTCAAGTATGAATCATCTAAGAACAAGAAAATTTTCTTACATAACCATGAAACCATGATCACATTATCAAATCCAAGAAATTAAACACTGATTTAGTATTATCAAACATATGGTACACATTAAGGACTAAGTTATTCCAAAAATGCCCTATGCTGCCATGCATGAAGTTCTAGACCTAATCAAGGCCACAGACTTAGTGGCCATTTCTCCAAGGAACACATCTGGAAGCTAATGTGCTCACTGCTCTTCGGTCCTCTCAGTGCAGAGCTGGGAAATTTATTTAAAACAAAACCATTATTTATACTGATTCTTTAAAGCACGCTGACTTTTGAGGCATTCTTGAAAAATATTTGACATCCAGACAATATAATTAACTAAATTGTAAAAGTGTTTTATGACTCATGAACTCAACTGAATTCATAATAAAGACAACTCATGACAATATTTCACTTTTCAGAACAGGGAACCATAAGGAAGATGAGAGCACACTTAGCCCTGTGAGCTTGCAGAAGTGAGTCCATGGTGGGTGAGAGCAGCAGCGAATTGGGATGTGATCCCTGTGTGTTCAGAGGATTACTCTCACGCAGGACATCAGGGGCAGTTTTGTTACAATGTGAACTTCGATATAAAATTCCCTTATTTAAAAAAAAAATTATAGACTTCCAAAACACCTGCAGGGTGAATGCTGCCCATGGTTTAAGAACTATTATTATATATAAATTAATTATAAACCAAAGTGCCTAGTCCACCATGAAGGACACTCAGCTATGAAAACACAAAATCTTACTCACACGTTCCCCTGCAGAACTTTGTGTCTACTGTACGTAAAATCTTATATTGTGTGTATTTATGTTTTAAGATTCGATGGTCTCCAACATTCAAGTGGTATTTTCAATGCACACTTTCTTACAGCTTACATTCAACAAGGAACCCCCCAAATCCTCACCCTCCGTTGTTTTCCTCCACAGCTCTCACACTATTTGTTGGGTGAACAGATGGGTAGATGGTCTTCCTTGTAGCTACTACTACACGACAGTGTTATACACTCCATTCCAGTTCCTTTAAGGAAGACACTGGCTAATGAACAATAGAAAACACAAACTGTTGGCAGGCATTGCATGTGTTCATAGCCCATCTCTGCTATACATAACTCCAGTAACACCTGCTTTATCTATTTTGGTTTTAGTTTATATGAAATGGTTTCTAAGTTCCTTCTCTGTTTTGATTTGTATCTAGACTTCTAACCACTGCTGTTGATGCAGACAGCTGTACAGGGCTGTGGGAATCATATGAGACATTGGCTTTATTAACTCCTGATTTTCACAATGGCTGGAATATACAGGACCAAGAGAAAAAGAAACAAATTTGCACTGAAATTCCATGGATGACAACAATGTAACTCAAGTTGTTCTTATGCCAGGCTAGCCATAACTCGAGGGTTCACTGTACTTTTATCAGTTTTGTAATTTATCTTCTTGTTTGCAGTATAATATACAGCTTATTCATGGCTCCCAAAGATACTGTTGGAACTGGTTCTTCAAAATTTAGATCAAAATCCAATGAGGAAGAAAAAGATCAAACCTACACTGTAGAAAAGAATTGGGTCCCCTCCATAGGATCCACAAAGGAACCAAAAGAGATTTTGTCCTCATGCTACACAGAGATAAGAAGCTCACTGCATGTTCTGAATGATAACCTGAAAAAGGGTGGCAAGTAAAGCATCACCTTAGTGCATGCCTTCTGTACCGGCCTGGTAGGAGTGAGCTGAACCTTCCCACCACACAGCCAGCCACAAGATACACAAGGGCTGAGTCCACTGCCGTTCCTCTAGCACTCTAGACACAGGACAGAATGAACAAGGCAATATGCCACCTCTGCCAACGTCAAACTGCAAAAGGCCTTTCTTCCCCCAAGATTCTAACCAAAGAGCAAAGACTAGCCATGGGGAAGAAGAGGAACTGTAACATACTTTTAGAATCAGCCTCCTATCACCCCAGGCTGAGGAAACTGAGGTCTACTAGGACCTGTATATGTATGCGCAGAGAAGTGAAAACATACATCTTCCTGACAAAAGTCTACACAACAGTCTTGCAAAACAGGAACTGTGCACTGGCAAAAGTTAATTTCTCAAGAGAAGATGAAATCATGTAATTTCTAAATATAGCAATTCTCTACTAATAAAAATACATACATATCACTTCCCACAAAATATTTTAAATGTTCACAGGAGTTCTCAGAAGGTTAATTATCCCAGTTAAATAAGTATAAAGTCATATATTGGTACTCAACTACCTTAATAGTATTGAATTTGCTGCATGACTCATCTTGGTGCAAAAATGTTGTCCTAGTGCTCATCATGCATCTGGTACTCAACACACAAAATAGAACTTGTGAGTATCCATTGCCTTGTGACTCATTAACCTTTTCAACCAAAATAATTTGTTTGGTACTCATCATGTTTGGTACGCATTGCACCTCCCAGAACCAATGAATACCAAGGTACCACTGTGTAAGTATTCTGTGGTGTATTCCTGCAACAGAATACTATAAAGGAAGATAAATGAACTACTTGCTAACCAGTGGTAACAGCAGCTCACAAAAATATAATACGAAGTGAAAGAAGTGAGACACAGACAGACTGGACAGCCTGATTCTATTTATATAAACAACCTACTGTGTCAGGCAGCAGCTTCTTAGGAAGGATAAAGAAGGACTGGAGTTTATTAATCATGGATAAGCTTGTGAGAACTGATTTGTAACATTGCGATAAATTTATATCTTTGTAATACACACTTTGAAAGTTAAAAGCAAAATATTGTGTAGGCCAATGAGAGCTTCTTGTCCATGACTATGCTGTGATGGAATCAGGTGGATGCTGGGTGCTGTGGGCAGAAGGATTACTACAGTCCAGTGCATACTTTCATTATGCTCCCAGTTCAATAAGTTAACAGATACATTGCCCCTAAAATATAACAAAATAAATGAGCATTCTGACCCAAGTGGGACAGTGGCACTTGAGCTATGCTGAGGGGTACAGGAGTACCAAGGTGGCCTCTAGCATCAGATTCAAGGCCCGGGGTGATATTTTATTTATGTGGGAGGAAGATGAACACATGGCTAGCTGCCCTGCACACAGAGATACCAGGTGTATACACTGGTATCTATAGGTTTAGCTGATTCACTTCAATAATCTGTGCCGCTCTTGAGAGATGGAAAAACAGAAGATCAGATTCCTTATAAAAGGAGAGATCAAGTTCTGTGAACGCACAAGAAAGCTCCTTGGAAACAGGCTGCCTCCAAATCCACACAGCGGTCAGGGGATCTACTGGGGTCACCTACATCAGAGTCTTTGTCCCTAGAGTAATAAAAAATGTCCACTCTTTAATAACACCTTGGTGGATGTGAGAATTAGGCAATCTCTTGAAGGAGTGGAAAATGGACACAAATTATGATTCTCTTCTCAGACAATGGCATTTTCCCTGCTCTCAGGTCTAATCAGCACTGAAGGAACAGCCTCTTAGTAGGAGGAAACTGCACAAATACAGGAGGGCGCACCTGGCTGCAATGTCTACATCATTTCCCATGCTGTGCCCAGGGAGCAGCTGGCAGGGTCTAGGCTGCAGCACCCCTGATATGCCTATGGCAGGGTTAAGAGCTTTTGAAAAAAAATCTTGAGAAATATGCTTAATATAATAGCTTTGGTGATTAGGAGAAAATGAAAACACAGTTCCTTTCTCAGGTACATTATAGTTTGGGTTTTTACTTCTATACTGTTGGGATTCTTTACCAAGAATGACAAATATTTTATTAGTCCACTCAGGGTGACATCTGAAACTTAATTTATTTATAAGTATTTACTCACAAATTTCATAAAGTAATTTTTTCACAAATCAGGTACTCCTTGAGTGACTTTGACTACAATTTTAGTGGCCAGTTGCCACGCATTATTAAATCCTTTTTTTTCTTTCCAAATCTTCCAGTAGACGTCTAGAGTTTAGCTAGAAGTTTTGGCCACGGTACAAACAGTGATGGAAAACATATGAGCAGTAACAAGTTTTAATCTTGCTCCTCAGTACTAACATGGACTAATCTGTGGAGGCAGTTTACTCCAGTGTCACCCAGGGTGCAGCCACACAAGGGGCTGTGTCGAAGGCTGTTTTTTCTTATAAGTCAGACACCTTTTCATCTTTGCTTCTTAAACGTTGGCTGAGAACATTTACCTTGTAGATAAGTAGCACAGGGTGGATAAATTCTACTTTCAAGAGAACTACTATCTTCTGACAAGGTATGTTTTCATGTTTGTCTTACAAGTTCCAGGGTACAATACCTTTATAGTCAATACTAAGAGGACACTAATATGATTAATAAATGTTTGTAAATAATATGAAGTTGAAAGCTTTTCTCTAGTTTCTAAAAAGTCAGTATTTAAATATAAACCTAAATTTGTAGCTAAAATTACTCTAGTTTTATGCTTTGTATCTAAATTTTAAAAGCTATGTGAAGATCTGTTATGCTTTACTAGAAATGTTAACATGATTTATTTTAAAAATCATTTGCATAGACATGTTCTTTTAACATTAAAAATTACTGATAGTAAAATCTAGAGTATCAGATATATTACTTGAAACTTTTAAAATCTAAAAGTATATTTTCTAATGTCTTAAAAATGTGTATTATCCAAATGTCATTTTTACTTGTTAATTTGGATGTCCATATTTTTTCTTGATAAATTTATATATGCAATGAAATGGTACTAGACAGTTAAAATAGAAATCTAAATAGTTCCAAGAAATAATTAACCAATTCTATATGAAATATTAAGGATTTATTTTAGTAAAATGCAGTCAGAATTTAACACACTGAAAGAGCTCTTCTGTCCTTTTCCAAAGTAAACTTTTAATTAAAGATTAGATTTAAAAATTGAGCAATGCATTCAATAGCCTATTCCCTAGTAATCATAATAGAGAATAACATTCATGTTAATCTATTCAGAGGTGTGGCAGCCAGAAGACAGTGGCTACATGCTGTTGAGACTGAGTCATAAAGAACCTGAGGGGTTTTATTATTCTAAAAATAAAGTAGTTTTATCCCCTACTATTCCAAGAATCACTGAGTTATTTAAAAAAGGGGGGGGGAGTGTGAGAAAGACTGAGACAGAGACAGTGAGAGACAGAGACAGAGACAGACAGAGACAGAGAGATTATAACTCCATAATCAGATAAAAGCATTTTGATGTTTTTAGTTTGTTTTTGGCATTAAGCAACATAAGTGTGGTAGTGGGAAGAAAACAGACTATGAAGTCTTCTGTTGCATCTAACCATTACATCAAAATTGAATATTCTGATACATGATCTGAAGTTTGAGACAAAATCAATTAACTTTACAAACACAAGTGTTACAGCATTGTAGGGAATAAAAAATTGGAAAGCCCAGAATTGTTTTGTTTTTTAAACAACAGCTGAGTTGCTAGACAGGTTTTTTTTTTTTAAAGGTGAAAGGAAAAAAAACTGATCCCTGGTATATGAGGAAAAATAGAAGTTGTTATTTAGGCTTCTACGGTAAAATTAATTATTTGCTAAGGAAAATGTTAGTTTAAAGGTACCAGTGTCTATGAACAAATGCTGGTTTGAGTAAGTTTGCAAATGCATGCTTAGACTTTTAACTCGTTAGCTTGCAAGGGTGTGTGTGCCTTGATTATACCTGCACACCTTCTGCATGCTTCCCCTAAGACATATTAGGCATGTCATGCCATATTTATACCCTGAGCCCTATAAGAGGTACCTGCATTTAAGGCAAAAGGAAAACTTGCAAGTGGGCTTTAAAATTGAAAATTTTAAAGCACAATAACTTATTTACTTAACGTAGTCTGACAGGAAATACCATTTCACTTAGACAAATTTTCCATTCCCAGTTTGTAGACCAGTTAAGTGATAAAAGGGAAGCTTGTACACTTCATAGCTACACTAAATCCTGTTATGAACTTTTATGAAAACCTGGCTGTCGCATCCAGGGGAAAGTCTGTTAATTGTCTGTAAGTAACTAGGAGATGAAATCTGTTCAGAAAGGCTGTGAGCACAAAGGAAAGCACCGCCACTGAGGAGGGGGAAGCTGCTTGGCCTGACTGCCTCCAGGGAATTCTGGTAGCCTGAAGCCTCCACTTCCTCTATAAAGAGCCTGCCCTGGGAGGCATTCTCATCCTCAGAGCCCTCTCTCAGCTTTAACGGGCCATGATTTATTAGTAACAGCCCTGGAATAGTATTTCAAATAGTCTTCTGATTAGGAGAAACTTGAGTCTAAAATCTAAAGCTTTCTACCAGCAGAAAACACTGGCAAAACTGCTCTGAATCAGGGAAATACCAAATATTCCTGTGAACAAGACATAAATATTTTTTAAAGTTTTAAAAATAGCACAGTCTAAACGTTGCCAAAACTAATAAAATTGAGTTTGGACCATATTAAAAAGTCAAATTTTAAAATAAAAGGAAAGGACTTGTCATTTAAAACAACACATATTTAATAATACATATCCTCTACATTCTTGCTGCATAGTAAGAGAAAACACTGCTATATGATGTTCCCTTCTAGACATCCCAGTCTTTATCTGAGTCTTTATCTCAACCACGCAGCAGCAACAGGGAGAGGTAGGGGGCCTACAGGGGACTCACCAAATCTGTGGCAGAGACCCAGCCACATCAGACAGATAAATAAAATCCTTCAGGAACCAAGGTTGGCCTGACTCTTTTGATCTCATAAATACTTTCTCCAGTCACATTTGGGTGACAGTGCACAATAATGCCTAGAGGTGGTCTGTTCCCACTGGGTACTTTCACTAGACCTATTCAACTGTGCGCCAAACGCTCTGGAGCCTTCACGAGCAAGGGCTTCCGTCTCCCTGGCAGGTCCACCTGCCACAGGGAGGAGCCCATCTGCCCTCCACCAACCAGCAACTGCAGTGCTGCTCCACCCTAAAGCTCGCAGGGACAAGGCTCAGTCTCTTAATAGAGGCAGGGAGGCTTTCAGGAAGTGTATCAGTCTATGATGGAAGACAGAGAAATGGAGGGATGCTGATACACGTTCTGGGGACTCAAGGTGGGCTGGTAAGACGTAGAAGAGATGCACGTTTTGCTTGTGTCTTCCATTCTCCTCTCTGCTCCACATCCTGCTTCCCATGCCTGATCCTGCTCCTCAGCCTGAGCCTCCAGCCAGTGCTGGGGGAGCCTCTCCTGAGCTCATGGAAGCAACCAGGCTGAGCAAATCCAGGATGCCAGCCTGTGGCACGCACAGCAGCAAGGCCAGCCCTCACTCCAGCTGCCAGGCCACAAGGAAAACCAACATGTGGTTTTGGCACCCACTTCGGAACTCTAATACATTCTTCTTGTTACATATAATTTTTCTGAAGTACCATACTTTTTTCTTAGGTCTGTATTCAGGAACATTATCTGTTAGTGTTTTCTCTTCTGTGCCAGGAAGCTACACCCCATAGAGTTCAAAATTTCTATGAGAAAACACTTAAAATAGATTTAAAAATTAAAATCTCCACTGTTATACCAATAAGTGGTACCAATAAATGGTCTTCAACCTGTAAATTCTGAAAAAATTTCACACGTATGTGGGGTTTTTTTATATTTAGGAGGAAGACAGATGAGAACAGCTTACACTAGAAACCTTTAAGTTCTACCACTTGTGCTATTGTTCTAATGTTACAGAGGGGGTAGGGAAAAGGCCAGAGTAAACAGGTAAGACCGATACACAGAAGCCTCGGCGGGCAGATGGATATTTAAAATATTTTAAAGAAACATAATTTTAAAAACTAAGCACAAAAAGAAAAAATGCTTTACTCCTAGTTGGTCCATACCTCCTCCTAGGTATTGTACACTTTATACTTTCACATGTACATAGGATTTTACAGGTGTCTAATTCGAGTGGTCTAAAATAGTAAGTGACATTATAAGGAGCAAAGAGATACATGATAAAGAATGTCAGCTGCAGCTCTGGAGACCCACAACTCCCTTGCAGAGTCATTATATACAGTTGGCAATGCATTTATTAGTCTATTTACTTATTTAGGCATTTTAGCCTTAGTTTTTCTCTCAGTACACCTGACATTCAGATGTTCACATTAACAGTCCCATTGTTCCAGAGAGTAGCTGATGAGGAGCCATGGACATGTTCTGAATATGACAGTGTGGGAGAGGGGGGAAAGAGAGATGTGCTCTCTCCCACCATTCAGCATCCTGACCCCAAACCTAGGCGTAGTGGGTGCTTCAGAAATGCTCCTTGAGGGGCCTGGGATTTAGCTCAGTGGTTCTAGACCTGTCTTGTAAGTGCAAGGACCCGGGTTCGATCCCCAGTGACCACATAACAATACTGGGTGTGGACACTCACGCCCAGCAGCAATCAATACCACATACCACAGTACTGGGCGTGTTGGCTCACACCTATAATCCCAGCAGTCGGGAGGCAGAGGCAGGAGGATTGCTGTGATGCGAGTTGGAGGCTGAGCTCAGGGTCAGCCTGAACTATAAAGCGAGACCCTGTCTCAAAAAACTTAAAAGAAAAAAAAAAAAAAAAGAAGAAAGAAATGCTCCTTGAGTAACTCCCACAACCTCAGACTAAGCCAGAGACAAGGCCTCAAATGACACCAGTCTTAAGGGTCTCATTGTTGTGGTCATATATAACTGTGTGCCATGGACAAAATAGATAAAATTTATGAACATTAAAGAATAAAGTATAAGAAACAAGCTATGATTTAGCTAAGGACCAAGAACTGCGTTTCAAGGGAAGGAGTATTTTGGAGGTTGAACAACAAAAAGCAGGGTACTGAACACTGAGGAGCCCAGATCACAGCGAAGCTCTGAGGTTTAAATTTTAAAAATATATATATAATGATTCAAAGCTGAGAAGCAGAGATGGAAACATAGAGATACTGTAAGTGAGGTCCAGATGACCCTCCACCAGGAACCACGTCAGAATTTTCAGAACGCCCAGCAGGGAGGTCCCACGGCACCAACAGGAAAGCAGCCAGCGTGGCGGGTAATGTTCACCACCAGGGAACTGTTCTCAGCACAATCACGTGCGTGCACAAACCTGACCACATACTTGAGATTTCACACTGTGTCCTCCTGCTCCAAGACACTATTTACAAGTATCCTTCTTTTGTACGGATGTATGGAGGACAGTGATGTTCAGTCTGGTTGAATAAGACAAGTGAACAATATATGCCCGGAAAGCTATCAGACTTCTGGACTAGAGAACTGAGCCCTGCTGGGGCTGTCCTGTCAGGTAGCACAGGTCAGGAAGCCGAAACACAGAGCAACAGAGCAGCTTTGGCTCTATTTCTACTGGGTTGGTGACCTCAGCAGATGTCATCAAGATCTTTGCACCCCATTTCCTCTTATTATCATAAGGGGAGAGGGCAGAGTAAGACATGAGTTAACACCTCCACAAAATCGGTACACCTGAGTGGTTCAGATTGGTTGTAAAACAGGATTCAGGATAAGATTATTAAAATATAAAAAGTTTTATCATTTTCATATATATTCTATAATCTCTTTCCTGTGACAGAGATACTGTGCATAGTTTGCCTGTGCTGGCCAGCTATTCATTCATATTGTCACTATTCAGATTTTTACAGCATATAAAAATTACATAAAATAATTATCAGATTAATAACTAAAAGTGGTATTTCCTAACATTGTCCTAGTGATTAAAAAAAGACATCCTATATAAATTTATATTTTAATTCCACTATCTATTTATTTCCTACTCTTAAGTCAAGGAAAATCCATGCCCATGAAGAGATAGATGCTCAGCTGATTTTTGAGAAACAGCAGCCAGCCCAGCTCAAGCATGGGGCGGGGGGGAGGGGGGGCACGTCTTCCTGAGGCTGGCCCAGCTCTGACCGATTCCAAGTCTCTTCTAGTCACGAGTGGCATTCACACAAGGCAGGCCTGGGAGACCGTGGGGCATTCTGGGGAAGACCCTGCTGTGACAACGTGCAGATGCTCTCCTGCCAGGACTTCTCACCATATCTCTAGGATATGGCAATTTGGATTTCATAATACTTTCAGTTTTTGAAAATTTCTGAGAATGTACAAGTTTCTCAGGTGATAAGAAACTATATATAGATAGACCTGAAGGAATATCACCTATCAGATGATGGCAATGCATCTATACGCTGAGGTTTTCGTTCATCATTCCAGTTTTGTGAAATCTTAAATAAAATAAAAGCGACCAAGCCTCCATCACAACCACACAATCAAAAGACAGAAGTTGTGGAAATGAATTAAAAAATACTGGACATCAGATAGTTTGGATCAGATTATTAGTAGGACAGATTAGAAGGAAAACAAATGACATTATGGAAGAAATGACCAATGATAAGACTGAGGGTAGAGAGGTCAAAGAGCTAAGAAAAATTTATATGTGTCAACTTAAGTGTGTCAAGGATATTCTTTTTAAATGTACACAAATATTAAGGCAATGAAAGGACTCAGGGAAAAGCGTTAAGTCTGATAATATATTTTTGCTTTTAGAAACAGTTTTCTGCTGGGGCTGGGAGGTGGGGGTGGCGCACACCTATAATCACAGCACTGGAGAGGCGGACGTAGACTACTGCCACAAGTTCAGGGCCAGCCTGAACTACAAAGTGAGTGACACCATCTCAAAAAACCAAAAAGATGTAGTAGTTTTCTAACTATACAACTATTGCATAATGTAAAAATTAAAGAAAAAGACAGAAGTCATCCACACAAGTATCATTTAAAAAGCATATTTGTGCTTTTTTGTATAATATTTCATGGAATAAATATATACTATTTTATCATATTATTCCACTTTAATCACTGGAATTGTCTGCAATTTTTTCTAGTATAAATAATTTTGTGATCCACATCTTTGTGCACTTGAAAATTTTTTTCCTGGGATTTAAAAAAGTAGAATTACTGAATGACAAATAATTTTTTTGTTTTGTTTTGTTTTTGAGACAGGGTGTTGCGTTGTAGTTCAGGCTGGCCCTGAGCTCACTATCTAGCCCAGGCAATTCTTGAACTCACAGCAATCCTCTTGCCTCTGCCTCCCGAGTACTGGGATTACAGGTGTGAGTCACATATGGCACTGCTGTATGTGGTTACTGGGGATGGAACTCGGGACCTTGTGCTAGCAAGGCAGTCACCAGAACCACTGAGCTAAATTCTTGGCCCAAAGAATTACTTTGGTTTTTTTGTTTTTGGTACCAGGGATAAAACTCATCACCTTATGCTTGTGAGGCAGGTGCTGGAACCACTGAGCTAAATCCCCAGCCCAACAAAGATATTTTTAAAACTCTCAAAACATATTATACTGCATAATGGCTTTTCAAAAAAAAAAACTGAAAATTTACTCTTATACTAACTATGAATGGGTAAGCATGCCATTTTATTCTTGCCAGCACTGAGAAATGTATAGCTGCAGAAACTGTATCTGCTCACACTAACCTAACGCTCACCGACCGTCTGCTTGACCCTAGATCAGTCTTCTCTCCAAGACAACATGAAAGAATATGTGCTCTTACTGCTCGTGGCTGTGTGCTCTGCCAACACTCTCTTCAGCCCTTCACGCGTGACACTGAAGAATTTAATGCTGAAGGACATGGAAGATACAGATGAGGATGACAATGATGATGACAACTCTCTTTTTCCAACAAAAGGACCAGTGAATCCCTTTTTCCCATTTGATCTGTTTCCAACATGTCCATTTGGATGCCAATGTTACTCGAGAGTTGTGCACTGTTCTGATCTAGGTAAGAGCATAGTCAACTTTGTTTTAACCCAAAAGCTGTTATTCTGACAAAATTAAAATAGGAAAAATCATTACTAAGTTTAAGAATCACTCTCATTGATGGTAAAAAATTTTTTTTCATTTAAATGTTTATGTAGAAACTGGGTGTCATGATGCATGGCTGTCGTCCCAGCTAATAGATGGTTAATGCAAAAGAATAGCAAGTTCAAGGTCAGCCTACAAACTGGACTATTTCAAGAAAAATAAGAGGGCAGAGGTAGAATGCATGCTTGAGGCCTTGAGCCCCATTCCTAACACACACACAGACATGCACACACACGCACGCATACATACATTCATATTTAAGTGGAAACCACATTAAATTGCAATTTGCACCTACACTTATTTCAAAAAGCTAGAACAGAGGAAAACAGTGGAGCTCTTCCAGATAAAACATGTCTTTCTCTTCCTAAATTAAACTGAAGTGCTTCATTTTACTGTCCTTCAAAACATTTCATCTTAGTGTACCACAGGTTGAGACTGCTTTCCAGTGCAGTTCTAGCAGAAGAAAAGTACCTGCCTAGAACAACTAAATCTGCTATACAGGATTTTTGAAATCTTTATAGACATTTAAAAGGCACTGTACTAATAATTCGAATGATTTGGGTTTAAAACTGTATTGAAAAGAAACAGTTGAACTTAAGTGTCTTTAAATTTATTATTCTTTGATTAGTGGCTTTTTTTTTTTTTTTTTTTTGAGACAGGGTCTTGCTTTGCAGTTCAGGCTGGCCCTGAGCTCACTATGTAGCCCAGGCAAGCCTGGAACTCACAGCAATCTTCCTGCCTCTGACTCCCGAGTGCTGGGAGCCACCACACCTGGCCATGTGGTATGTGATTCTGATTGCTGGTGGATGTGAGTCTCCATGCCCAGCATTGTTGTACGTGGTTACTGGGGATTGAACCCAGGACCCTGCGCTTGCAAGGCAGGTGAGGGAACCACTGAGCTAAATCCCATAACAGCCTATTTTTTAACTGCTTCTGATGAAGGAGCGCACACATACCTGCTTACGGAGATGGATGTGGTAGGACTGACCATCAAGAACAGTAGTTAGCTGTGTCCAAAAAGGGGATACTGAGGCCTGTCCCACTGTCCAGGCCACGTCTGGCCTGGTAGCGAAATAGGAGCTGATGAGCCCTTCTTATGTCCATTGGAGAGGGTGGTATAAACACCTGCTTGTCTCCATAACATGGCATGAAAGGGTCTGGATGCTGGCCACCCTTTGTCAGGAAGAAAAACTCTCTTCAGAGTTTCAACTTCACCAGGGCGGGGCAGGAGTAGCGTGGGCAAAATCTATGTTACCAAGATCCTTTGTATAAAATCTGCATTTTTTAGAGGCCTTTCTTCATTTTTCTAAAATCTGTAGTCTCTCATGTTTGCAAAGATGATAAAATTCATCTCTTCTGATAAAACTGACTCTAGTTTCTAACTCAAGTTAATCCTTCCTTCCCACGTTTTATCTATGGTTAAATTTCTGAAAATCATTGCTAATGTTAAAATGGGGAAAAATACATGAGGCTTTATAGTGAAACTAAAAATATCTGGATAGTTGATTCTTCGATTTCAGGATATCAAATATGCAACTACGTTTGAGGATTAAAGACAATTCCACTAACAGTGTGCAAATAGGCCTGAGATAGAGTTTAGTGATGAAGTTCTTGTCTCTCTTATGTGAGATCTTGGATTCCGCTGCCAACACAGAAAAAGAAGATGGCAAATATCTGTAGCTCACTTGAAAATACATAAAAGGGAGGAACCGATAGGTAGACAACTAGTCTAATATAGTAAAATGCTGATGACTGAAAGTAGATATTGAGAATATGAGTTTTTACTGTAAAATTCTTACAGCTTTCTCAACATTTTCTTAATAAAATGCTACGGAAAAACCAAGAAGACTCATGCTCGTCAGGCATAACTGCTGTATGGCATGTCTACCATTATGCAGAAAGTGAGCATATTCAATAAGCAGGCAATGGGCACAAGACTAAAGGCTGGGCATCTATGGAAAGCTAAACAAGTAAGGAAGAGCCACATTATGTACAGCTCCTGGTACTAGAGATGATGTTCTTTGTCATGTCTTTGTCACTCCAAAAGGGGGAAGTATTTTAAGTCTTTTAGTTATATAACTGTTTGAGTATTTATACAAAAAGGATGTATACAGTCATGTCTTATTCTGAGATGACCATAGGCAGCTATTTGTCTTACCTGCAAAGATAAATGGTGACTAAAAGGTACCTCGGGTACAGGATAGAGAGGAGCATGACTGCTTTTGAGCTAATGCTGCGGTGATAAGTAAAGGTACTCTTTACACTCAGGTGCTAATAAAGAGGAATGCAGGGATACACAAGTATTTGTAAGTTGGAGAATTTATGTAAATCAAAGGACTCATAGGAATTGACTACTTACATGAAATGGGTAGTAAAGTTTCCGATAATGTACATGAAAATAATTTACCTTTTTTTAAGTACAAAGTCTACATTTTGAGTTTTCTTAAAAACCATCAAGACCCATGTACTTCAGTTCTCACTACTGCAACCTGAAAAGCATGTAAAGCTGGTATTATTGAACCAAAAGTACACCACATAAACTGCGCTGCACTCTCCTTTCAGTTATTTAGGTCCCATTTTATCCCATTTTTTCACTGCAGAATGGGCCAGGTCCAAGGCAGATATCTTGTAAAAATAAATGAGTTACTTGAAAGGTTCTGAGGCTTTTCCAAAAACAAAGTTTGTGTCAATTATCAGCTCCTCTGTTACTTAACGATAATCATGCTTCTAAAAATGTACACCTTTACAGTATTTGTAATCTCAACCTCAGTACAACTCTCACATACAACCTTGGGTCGCTACCATTTTAGTCACCCAGGCTTCTGCAGGAGTCTCTCATCTCTATGTTTGTTGATTTCTCAGGTTTGACCTCGGTCCCAAGCAACATTCCATTTGATACACGAATGGTTGATCTTCAAAACAACAAAATTAAGGAAATCAAAGAAAATGACTTTAAAGGACTCACTTCACTTTATGTAAGAATATATCCTTTTATTTTCAGATCTTTAAATAAAAAAATCTATCACTGCCAAAATGATTATTTGTAGTAGTAAATAAGTATTTTTATATAGGTGAGGTCTTACAAAATCCCTGCATTTAGCAAGGTTCTAGTTGACTAAAAATTATAAAATTAATCCAATTAATAATTTAATTCATTTGATGTTTATGGAGTAATGGCAAAGTGAAAGATAGTAGGCTGAGAATTTAAGTCCTTAATATATTTATAATCTAGTCAGGTAGTGATGGTCACTACACAGTAAGATAAAGAAGAGAACATTTTTAGCAATCATTAGCATACAGCAGTGACCATGAATCTTTTAGAGACCAAGTGCTCGAACTGTAACTCAAAATTCATTTATTTACTGCAAAATGCCAACGTTGCAATTAAACCTGAATACTAAAGTTTTAGTTTAGGGGAAAAAACCCACCTATATTAACATCTTTTGTCTTAAAAAGTATGCTATATGTTCACTACCACTTGTCTATATATACTTGAAGCCACTAGTTATTTACAAATAACATTTGACTATTAATACAACCAGCAATAACAACAGATTTCACCAAAGATTTTATGAGCTTACCCCACTAATTTCATATTGCAGAAACTTTTAGAGAACTGGGAGGCTATTATTCTACCATTAAAAGTTAGAAATTTAACAAATATATGAGTGTGTACGTACACATAAGTGTGTGCATAATTTTAAGAAAATTAGATAGCTTTTGAATAATCACAAGATTAATAGCTAATCATACTTAGCATCAAAGTAATAAAAAGGTTCTCAGTTAATTTGTCATGTAATAGTTTTATTATAGTTTAGAAGTATTACAGGGACTAGGTTCGCATATCTTTTTATTATTGACTGGGAAATGAGATTCTAAAAGGTGTCCAGAACATTCTTAGGCTTGTGTCATACACTCTAGTTACATTTTCAACGGCATTACATTGCAGAGTGAATGTTCCGAAGTCAGGTGGACCTGGACTCAAATCCTAAGTCCACCGAGTGTACAAAGGGGAAGCAGCCTCACTCTCCTCATGGCTTCCAGAGAACAATGATAACACAGATTTGACTGAGTATTTACAGGGCTGAAAAAACAAACGCAGAAAAGGTGCGCAGCAACTGCAGGACCTGCAGGTTGTTCATAAGCAGACTGACCAATGCACTGCTATAAAGCAGCTTTTTGAGGCAAGTCTTCCTGTTTGCCTAAGATGGGCTCAAGCTCATGGGCATAACTCTTCCTGGCTTAGCCTCCTGTAGCTCGGCTTATGCCTCTGTGCCAAGGTGTAAAAAAACACTTGTTAAAGTACATGCTTTCTACTTGAACCGTGGATGTACTGCACAATACTTACTTAGTATCACTTATGAAACCTGTCTTAAAAGAGAATCAAATGTTTTAGACCTTCTATCAGCTGTTACGTGTTTGCTGCTTACTTGGTACCAGGGCTCTCGCCAAAAGGACGTCAGAGTGAATAAGCTGAGAGCACTCTCAGGCCTCCTAACTCACTTCCACTGCCGCTCACCGGGACCTGCTGTCCTACTTACGCACGCTGCACTTTTCCTCTGTCCTTATACGGAGCCACACTTTGAAAAGGATAAACTCAGGGCTCCGTAACAGCCAGTTCCTCCTGTGAAAGCCAAGCAGAGTGCAGCTCCCCTGGAGTCATGTTGCCAGCTCCCTGGGCAGGCCAGCGTTTGACAGCATTGTACAAACACTTTTGCTCTGGCTTCTCACTTATCATTCCTTCTCTGCACCTTTAGTGATCTCAACTCCACGTTTTAACTAAAAAACAAAAACAAAACCCAACCATCATCCTCACCTGTGGCTGAATCTCATGCTCGCTCTGGGCAGGTACCTCTGAGCCTCTCTTGAAAGCTGAAGCAGGCGGGTCAGTTTGCTTTGCTTCATCCATTAACACGTTATTCAAAGGAAAACAATTTCTCCTAAAGGCACAGAGGTTCGAGTCTTTCTTGCTCTCTTTTTATTTTTTGCAATACCAGGGTTGAACTGAGGACCTTGGGCTTCCAGGGAGGCACAGTGCTGCTGAGTTACATCCCTGGCCCCAGAGGTTGGAATCTTTACCATGTGAATGTACCACCCATTCAAAGATAAAAAACAGGAGTCTATATCTAAACCAAAGACACAGTGCCAATCATTTAAGCTTTGAACTGCTTCGATTCAGTGGGGCATTTAAAGTATGCACAGTGATATTGATTTTTAAAGCTTAGAATGGGTTGGGAAATTTTTATATGTTGAAGTACACAAGTGCTATGTCATACTGACTTCTGCGATTACTGTAGAATACCAGTAAATCAAATCCACTTCCTAATCTTCTGTCACGTGCTGTTTTATCCAGGCTCTGATTCTGAACAACAACAAGCTAACAAAAATCCACCCAAAAACCTTTCAAACTACAAAGAAGCTCCGACGGTTGTATTTATCTCACAATCAACTAACTGAAATACCGCTTAACCTTCCCAAATCATTAGCAGAACTTAGAATTCATGATAATAAAGTTAAGAAAATACACAAGGATACATTCAAAGGAATGAATGCTTTACATGTGTTGGGTAAGTTTTTCAAATGAATGGGGCATATGGAAATTATCAACATACAAATGTAGAAGACTTTATGATCATTGTTAACTTATAAGGATAATTTCCAAAACTAATGTTTGAATCCTTGCTTCAATAAACCATTTATAAATCAATAAATAGATCAACGAATAGATCAATAATATCTATTTAGATATTAGAATATAGATCAATAAATCTAAATAAAATTCATAGCACTTAAAGAAAATAAGGTCATTACTATTGAGAGTCTCCTTTGAAATACTTAAGAGTGGTTTCTATTTTCAGAACTAGACCCAAATAAATAATATCGATACTACTATCATTTGAGAATAGAATTTTTGATGTATGAGCTACTTACATACACATTAATTAAGACAGTATATGGAATGTAAATCTAGTTTTTGGTTAACTGCTTTAATACTACTCTACTGATCTACACTGGACACAGTGGCACACACCTGTGATCCCAGGACTTGGGAGGCTGAGGCAGGAGGATTTCCAGGAGGTTGAGGCCCACTGAAATATACAGTGAGTTCAAGGCCAGCCTGAATTACAGAACAAGAACCTTTCTCAAAAAACCAAGAATAAATCAAAAGATTATTCAGCTAGACAATTTTTTGTTGCATAACTGAACACATTCCCACCTGCTTAAACCACCGGTGGTACATGTATGACTGTTCCAAATGGATGCAGGGCAGAAAAATGACTTGCCTGCCATCAGTTCCACCGGGAAGTATGAACTGCCCATTGGGACAGTCATGCATGCATGACCCTGATGGGAAAGTGTTGATCTCTACTGACCTATTACTTCTAACACTTACCATACAACTATGCCATCTCCTCACAATACCCAACCAAATGTCTTAACCAAGATTCTCACTTATTCACTTAATTCAGTTACATACCTGGCATTTAGCAAACTACCCCTGACTAGCATTTTCCAGCACAATCTGCTAATCACCTAATTTCTAAGTCACTTATGATTAAAAAGAAAATTTAAAAAACACAATAAAAAGCCAAAAATTTTTCATTATATGAAGGTTATTTTTTTTCCTGATGCAATATTACAACAAAACCTTTCTCATGGTCATAACTGTAGGACAAAGTGAACCTATTACATATCTTATTGTACAAAGTATGAATTAGTACTTTTTTGGAGACTAACAGAAGAATAGAACAATAGAAAAATAAATACTCAGTGTGAATGAGAGTGAACAATGAAGCTCATATTTGGAGTATTCTTGGGATGTCTCTGCACTGTGAGTTTTCTTTCCATAGAAGCTACATGTGCTAAATCAAGTCATTTTTTTCCCCACAGAAATGAGTGCAAACCCTCTTGAAAATAGTGGTATTGAGCCAGGGGCCTTTGAAGGGGTGACAGTGTTCCATATGAGAATTGCTGAAGCAAAACTGACCTCAGTTCCTAAAGGTTTGTAATTAAAGTGATTATCTTTCAACATTCATTAAGTGAAATGCTATAAATTATACAGTATAGAATGCTAGAACCATGCTACAATCTGAAATCCTTGTATGAGTGTATCTGGAAAGAAGCATGAAATTCAGCGTTTTTCCACATACATGTGGAGAACTATATGTAGCGATTTTGTGATGGTACAATACTAATTTTAATGGCATCTGTAGAGGGCTGGGGTCAGAAGATGCCAGTGAAAAGAGAAAGATTGATCTTCACTAGGCAACTGTTATAATTTAGTAAACAAACAAAAATCCTCCTACTAACTATAAAAAAATAAATACTGCAATGGATTATCTATCTTGGAGTAAAACTTCTTTGCTTATGATACCAAAACAAAAAACAAAACCAAAAGATCTTCACTGGTCACCTCTAAGCATTGCATGAAAGAAAGAATCAAGTTTTTTTCTTTTTTAAATGAAAACTATATTAGCAAACAACTAAAAAATTATGAGAGGAAATCATTTGGAAATGAATTTCAGGCAGTAAATCCATATAGAATAGCAAAACCTACAAAACCATCTGAGTTAGGCACAGTGGCCCATACCTATAGCTCCAGCGGAAAAAGGAGGACTGTTTTCGCCCAGGAAATTGTGTGGCCAGCCTGGCCAGCACAGAAACACCCTAAGAACGAACAACCCAACCAGTAAGTCACCACTTTCTAATTATTGATGAAAGGTAGCATCCATGAATGAATACCAAAACCATCAAGTAAAAGCTGGTCTACCTAAATCAGATTGTGTCTTTGGATCTGAGGGGTAGGCCATAAGAACTAAGGGGTTAATATCCTGATAATAATATGTGCATCCTGTCAGCAAAACCCACGAAATGAATGCATCAAATCAATACCTGAAAGAAGTGAATAGGAAGAAAATGGAAGAATTTAAAAGAGATAAGAACCAAAGTATTCTTTAAACTTTATTTGGATCCTGACTTGAACAAATTAACTATAAAATGATATATATGAGACAACTGGGGGAGATCGATATTAGATGATATAAAAGACATATTGCTAATTTTGTTAGATATTAAAATTGGCAAGGTGGTTAGTACAAAACAATGAGAAAGAGGGCCTTTTATACTGAAGACATACCTAGTGAAGTATTTACAAGTGAAACTACACTTGTGTATGGGATTTGAGTTTAAATATTCAAGCAAAAAAATTTGACAATACAAATAGATAAATATGCCAATAAATAAACAGGGTAGATGAAATAGAAATGAAAAGAAGAAGCTAGGTTGAAGCTGGATGGCAGCATAGTAGTTTACCATAGTAATGGTTTCTATTTTGTACATGGTTGAAATATTTCGTCATGAAGAGATTTAAAAAACAGACAATTAGTTAAATCCATAACCTAAAAGTTAACGATCGAATCTTTCTTTTCTTCTTAGATCTACCATCAACTTTACTGGAGCTTCATTTAGATTTTAATAAAATTTCAGTTGTAGAACTTGAGGATTTTAAGCAATATAAAGAACTACAGAGGTAAAAGTTTCTAAAACCTCATTTTTAGTATATGTTTATAGTATATAATAATCACATCCATTATGTGGGGAATTGGTACTTGCACATAACACCTCAAAAATCTCAATTTAGAAGTAGTAGCTCATAGGATTATGATTTTATTGAAGCTTTTTGGAGAATGTGTACAAGGACTCTCATTGAGATCATTATTCTTGCGGCTAGAAAGTGTGAAAATCCAGAAGGAAGCAGTTATTACTGCATATATTAATGGAGAGACAAATCAAGTTGAAATGAGGGAAAGCACATTTTGCAAATTTTTTCCTTGGTGCATTTTGGACATAGTATTCTAAGGGTATTTTTTTTGGGGGGTGCTATATACTGAAATAGGTCATTAAAGCCATGAAAACAAGGTACAGAGGTACAACCCCAGAATTCCAATTAGTGAGGAGACCGAGATGGGAGAATTGTGAGTTCAAGGCCAGCCGGGGTAACGCAGTAAGACCTTGTCCCAAAATGTGATGGTGAAAAAAAAAAAAGGAGCAAAGCTTATATGTGGTGGGGGGAGACTTTATTGTAAGGTGGGCAGGGGAATAGGAAAAAATGAGAATTAAGTTGTGTCATATACTGGTACAAATTTTTAATGTTGATTGTGATCATGACATGTATATAAAATGTACCAATAAAATCAATTAATTAAACAAAATGAAACAAAGGCCAGGAACCACCTTTCTGTAACCACACACGAAGATCAGACAGACTTATATTCTAATTAGAGTTGCGGTATTTTCAACTAACTATATTAAGCATAACCATCTGAATAAGAGTTGACACATTTTTTTAAATCATTTTTAGGTTGGGCCTAGGAAACAACAGAATTGCAGATATCGAAAATGGAAGTTTTGCTAACATGCCACGCATAAGAGAAATACACTTGGAAAATAATAAACTTAAAAAAATCCCTACAGGATTACAGGAGTTGAAATATCTCCAGGTAAAACATTGTACTTGTGTCTGGTAGATACAAGCAGTTTTCTAAAACACATTTAGTTTCTTTCAAAGACTAACCAAGCCTCAAGGACACACAGACATCAGACTGCCCAAGCTGCGTGTGACGATTTGACAGACAGGACAGCATTAGGAGAATGAATCCAAAAACCAGTAATTCAGGTTTCAATATTCAGTTTCTCCTTCAGAAGCTGCTGGGGCCCTTAGGGCAAAGATGCCAACATAGTCGACTTCAAGTTTCTGTAGTTTCTGAGGCAAGACTGGCAAGGTCCTATGTCCTTTTGGACACATTCAGAGGGCAGAGAGGATCTGAATAGTCTCATTATCACTATGCTGCTAGGTTGGAAGTGAGTTTGTTTTTAAAACATTTAAGTGGAATTACTGTTTGGAGCACTGAAAGCTCACACTGTGCTAAAGATGTAATTCATCAGTCGAGGGCTCACCTAGAACGTGAAAGGCCCCGAGTTCCAACGCCGTCCCACGAAAAGAAAGAAGTTACATGTTGTCATTTGCTGTTCTTCATTAGAAACCTTTTCCTGGGCCAGGGATTTAGCTCAGTGGTTCTGGCACCTGTCTTGCAAGCGCAAGGACCCTGGTTTGATCCCTGGTAATCACATACAATACTGGGCGTGGAGACTCACACCCAGCAGCAACCAGTACCACATACCCCAGTGCCGGCGTGGTGGCTCATGCCTGTAATCCCAGCACTTGGGAGGCAGAGGCAGGAGGATTGCTGTGATGCGAGTTGGAGGCTGAGCACAGGGCCAGCCTGAACTACAAAGTGAGACCCTGTCTCAAAAAATAAAAGAAACCTTTTCCTTATCTGACAATTCTTAACTAGCTGGTAGAGGTCACAGAAAACGGACATAATATTTTGCACATAACTGTAGGTTTTTCACAATCTTTTTAATTTCTCATGTAGGGCCTTCAGATTAAGAATCCCTGCATAACCTTATTTCGTCTTAATCCATTTTTCTCACGGGCTCCCCTTGCTATACAAGGCCTTATCTTCCACGAAGCAAAAGACACACTGAACAAAAACTGGTGCTGAGTGCTATGTTGGCCACTTTTCTGCTGCTGTGACAAAATGTCTGACATATACAACTTCCAGGACAAAAGGTTTATTTTGGCTCACACTCTCAGAAGTTTCAGCTCAGGGGGTAGCTGCTCCAAGGCAGAGGGTTTGGCAGAGGAGAGCCACTCACTTCCCAGTATCCAGGGCGGAGAACAGGTAGAGAGTAAGAGGACAGGGACAAGAATGTCACCTTCAAGGTTACAGACACAGTGTGACCTACTCTGTCCAACTGGGCCCATCTCGTAATGGCAAATTAAGCTCACCAAGCACTCTGAGTCTTTTGATTTTTTCTCACTTGTCTTTTTTTTTTTTTTAAGACAGGGTCTCACCTTGTAGTTCAGGATGGTCCTGAGCTCAGCCTCCAACTCACATCACAGCAATTCTGCCTCTGCCTCCCCAGTGCTGGGATCACAAGCATGAGCCACCACGCCCGGCACTGGGGTATGTGGTACTGATTGCTGCTGGGTGTGAGTCCCCACGCCCAGTATTGTATGTGGTTACCGGGGATCGAACCAGGGTCCTTGCGCTTGCAAGACAGGCGCCGGAACCACTGAGCTAAATGCCTGGCCTTTCCCTTTTTCATTTCTAATACTTTTTAACTGTAACAATGAACACCCACAAAGTAAACACACTCACGCTCACAGTATAACTACACGTGGGGGGGGCAGTCAGGGTGGGTGGTGGAGGGGTAAGGTGGCAAGCTGAGCAGGCGGCACGCTCTGGGCCATGAGTCCAGCTCTGATCCATATATCTCCTCTCCTAGAACAACACTTTCTTGTTCAGCACAGTTGCTCAAATCGTTGTAAGTTACTTAAAAGGTAGAAACAAATGTATTGAAGTGAAGATATAGATGAGTAAAGCCACAAACAAATACTCAATATAAGTAGAATATCCTGCTTTTACATTTACCAGGCATTTTAAATTTATTACTTTTTCCCCTACCACACAGATCATCTTCCTTCATTCTAATTCAATTACGAAAGTGGGAATAAATGACTTCTGTCCAACAATACCAAAGATGAAGAAATCTCTCTACAGTGCAATCAGTTTATTTAACAACCCAGTGAAGTATTGGGAAATACAACCTGCAACATTTCGTTGTGTTTTGAGCAGAATGAGTGTTCAACTTGGGAACTTTAGAAAGTAATAACTAATAATGTCCATGCAACATAAAATTCAAAAAAATCTTTCATTTGGAATACTTGAATGCTATTAATAATGATGGTATTGTACACAGAGAAAAATCTGTTCCACATGCTAAATGACAAAAGATTTTAACAGAATTTTGCCAATCTGTTGGTACATAGGGGTTGACAGATATACTATTAGCATTTTCTTCTGCATAAAATGATTGTGCATAAGTTTCCTGCTTCACCATTCCTCAGTATTTAATCTTCTGCTTTCTAGTGCATTTTTAAAAGAATTGTACTGTAAATGGAATGCTTGATTTAGCTACATTTGTGCTCCTTCATTTGTTAGAAAAATAAAATTGACAAGGAAAGCTATATGAAGAGTATATTATACCATTCTTACTCTTTAATAACTTGGGTTGCACTGTAATATTTTTAATCATGGAGAAATGGTTTGAGATCATCATAATGAAGTTCTCATGAATTACTGCCTGTCGTTTATGTTTAAAGCTATCTTCTTATAATAAAACTTTCAGTAAATATTCACTACCAACTCTACAGATGCTATTCCTAAGAGCTGGTTTTGGGGCTAAAGCACATTTTTCTTTACATAATTATTACCTGATTATAAAACATCTGTAAAAATGTGTAGGGAGTGTTTATATAAGCTATAATTCACACTTTTATTGTCAGTTATTATAAGCCTTTAATAGCATGTCAATTTTTAGGTAACATAACATTGTCACCTCAACTCCAAGGAATATTTTTAAGATGTCCCTTTGGAAGAACTAGCTTGGAAGGGTTTGTGCTACTAATTCAGGACTAATTTGTCCTCTCAGATACATACGTACTGGATAACTCAAGAAATACATCTGAAATAGAAGAGAACACATGAAAACTGAACATTCTGTATAAAAGTTATCAGTAGTTGTATTTGATTTTTATTGGCGTTCAAACTTAGAAAATAACATCATTAAAAATGTTTGAAATAAAAGAACTGGGTTTTAATTCTTCTTCTCCTGCCCAAGAAAATAAATTATTTTTTGAAAACTAATTTATATATGATATTTATTAGAGCAACACTAATGTCTATTCTTTCCTTCTACCTTAGTACCAGGGATTGAACTCAGGACCTTGTGCTTGCAAGGCAGTAAAAGCACCACTGAGCTAAATCCCCACTAATGTTTATTCTTAAAAATAATGCTAAAATATATCATACAATTCTCATGCTGTGAAAGAAAATCATCTTTAAATTCTCTCAGAAATGAGACTTTAATTGTATTTTATGAAGGTGGAAGGATAATATTACAGATATATAAGAATGAGTGGAAGGTTTGGATATCAAGGTTAAGAACGAGTAATAAGGTCTCTTTTTCACAGAAGGGTATTCAGCTTTGGCCCTATTAACATTTTGGGGCTAGGTCATTCTTCGGAGAGGAGATCATCTTGAGAACTTCAGAGATTCTGGCAGGGGAGTGCAACTACTCACAGACCCTTGACCAAGGAAACGGTTCTCCTTTCATGGAAGCGGCTTCCAGAGAGATGCAGATGGAGTGGAGAGGGAGGGAGGGAAGCCTACCTGGCCAGCCAGATCAGCATGTCAAAACCTTAGCTGGTTAAGGACAACTGCTTTACTTAAACTACTTGATTGCTAAGAGGATATAAATTTAGAAACCTGGAACAAAACTGCTACTTCTGTGAAGACTGTAGAGAGAGGATCATAGTGTGGTTAAAATAATAAAGGTTAATTATGAACAACAACAGCACAGAATGAAAACTGCATGGATTTGAGTGGGAGATGAGTTCCACTACAGCCTGGGCAAAATCACCTCTGTCTGGAGTGCGTGTCCTCACCTTTAGGGGAGGTGCTGCAGATCAAGGCAGTTGCTCTGCTTTGTAAACCAGAAAGGCTCATAAAACATGAGTAACTTTGGTAGCAGACAATTTTGGACCAATGTGAAAAGTTAAACATTATGAAGTTCTGAGCTAGATGTGGGGTTACACACCTATAATCATCCTTATTCAGAAGACTAAGGTAGGAGAAAGGGAAATCCAAGGCCATCCTGGGCAACAAAGCAAGAATCAATCTCAGGAAAAAAAAAAAATTATGAAGTCTTAACATACAAATTTTACAAGGATAATTATTCTGAAATCAAAAGGTTTTTTGTTGTTGTTGTTGTTGTTGCTGCTGGTTTTTGAGACAAGGTCTTGCTTTGTAGTTCGGGCTGGCCCTGAGCTCAGTCTTGAACTCACAACAATCCTCCTGCCTCTACCTCCCAAGTGCTGGGATTATAGGCATGAGCCACTAGATCTGGCACTATGGTATATGGTATTGATTGCTGGTAGGTGTGAGTCTCCATACCTGGCACTGCTGTATGTGGTTACTGGGGATCGAACTCGGGACCCTGTGCTTGCAAGGCAGGTGCCAGAACCACTGAGCTAAATCCCCATCCCTGAAATTAAAGTATTTTAAAGTTTCAAATATTTTAATAAATATAAGTTTTAATAAAGTTTTAATAAAGTTTTACATTCTATGATGTAACAACATTTTAAAAATCATGGTATTATGATACTGAGAAGAACACATGTAAAAGTCAAGTGGTCACTGACACTGGAAAACATAGTTCTTGAAATTAATCATTAAAATCTAATGTTAATGCTGAAGTTAGACCACCTCCCCTCAATCCTAGGGATTAAACACAGTGGCATTCTAATACTGAGATACACCCCACCTCTTTTTCAAATATTTTTATTTTCAGATAGGGTTTCGTTAAGTTGCACAGGCTGGCCTTGAACTTACATTAAATTAAATTAATAGAACTTAAATTTAAATTTAAATTAAAGCCTGAGTTGCCAGGCTTACAATGTGTGCCATGATCTTTTTCTAAAAAGAAAAGACACAGCTGGATATGCTTATAAATTCCTGTGATCCTAGCACTTTGGGGCTGAGGCAGGAGGACTGCAAATCTGAGCTCAACTTGGATAACTTCGTAAGATTCTCTCTCAAAATAAATAAAAACTTTATATCATATATATCCACACATATATGTATTGTATGTATGTATGTAAAAGGCTGGGGATATAGGTCAGTGTAAATGAAAGCCCTGCATTCAGTCTAGGAAAAAAAAAGAAAAAATTTTAAATACAAGAAATTATTGGTGAAGTCCACTTCCCACAGTTGATGTTTATGTTTTGCATCACACAGCTGTTAGCCATTTTTGGTTTTAAGTTTGCAAAAAACACATCACTAATGAAAATCATAAACCACCAAAACTACATTAAAACTTTCTACTATAAACACATTTTATAGCAAATATAAAATGTTATCCACCTGAAATCCATTAAGCTATCTATTATACTAGATATATATATACTAGCTATCTATTATACTAGATATATATATACATACTTAAGGACTTTTTGGCAACAAAGAAACTCAGTGTCCATCTAGTTCCTCCCAATTATTACAACAGAGAATAATCATCAGAATTTATGAAACCAAAATAAAAATAAATTCATGAAACAAACAATTCTTTAACAAAACTGCTTACAAAGTCACTAAAACAAATTTTTAAAAAGTCCTCAATTTTGTTCCTCATAAAGTATAATACTATTTTACTTTTATTCATAATTACATCATTCTTTGAAAGAATTCTTATCCCAGGTTTGATAATCTTTCTACTCAAATGGAACATAAACCTATTGTAGCTGAGCTATCAATTTTGCTGTCTATTTTTCCAAAATCATATTGTATAATGATGTTTAAAGAACATTTTTAGACATTCTACCAAATATTTTATTTCTATTAATTTAATTTAAAGGTCACACTAACCCTATGAAGCAAGTAGTGTGTGTGTGTGTATGTGTGTGTGTGTGTGTGTGTGTGTGTGTGTGTGTGTGTTTTGATGGAGGATCCAACTCAGGGGCCATGGAAGGCAAAGTACTCTACCACTGAGCTACATCTCTATCCCTTGTACCTTTATGAGGATCTGAGTGAGGAACAAGGATTTAAATAACTTGGGGCAGACGGAGGATTGGAACCTTGTTGTCTAGCTTCATACTTCTAACTATGGTAGTACACTATTTTTTCTGTCAGTTTTCATTCTTCCTTGTAATTCTTTACTCACTTGGCTAATATACACTATGCCTTTCTATTGTCTCTTGATGGTTCCCCAATATTTTCTTTTCAACCTCTTCTCTCTTTTGAACAATTCATTTGTTTCTATTTATTACCAAAATCCAGAAAAGTAAACCCAAATATTTGAAAAGTAAACCCAATATTTGAAAAGTAAACTCAAATATTTGGTGACATAAAACTCAGTTGAAACAACACTGTAAATAATTCCTTTCAAAGTCTCACTGTTCCTCTCAACTCTGTCTTTCCATCCAATTGTTCAGGCTCTGAACTTAAAATCACTTATTTCTGATGTAGCTTCCCAGCCACCACGCCAGCGAGTGCTGAGCTGCCTTTCCACATACATTCTAGCAGCTCCTCCCCTCACCCTGCAGCCCTGCCACAACCACACTTACTGTACAAAGACGCACAGCTGTATCTACAGTACAGGGAGAGAGCGCAGTCAGCATTTCTCCCCCAATGTTCTTTTGCTCAATATTATTGAGGCATTTACTACAGTTTCTATCACAGGCTCGAGGGAGCTCTGAAATGGATTCTCCTGCCCAATCACCTCTGACCAGGGCTAGCCAACGAAAATGTTCCCAGTAGTAAGAGCTCTTAGCAAAATAATAAAATGCAAAAGAGCGACTTGGCCATGAACCCAGAAAGAGAGTACAGAGGGTCTGAAGAAACAAACACAGGGACATTCACAGTCAGTCCAAGGAACAAACACAGCTGCCTCTATTCGCTACGGGGACCAAATACCAAGACCTGCAATTTGAATGTTAGAGATTTCATCTTTATATCAAAAATTTATAACAGAAGCAAAGGTAGACAAAACAATAAACTTTCACATACTTTTAAGTTTCAAAAATTATTAAATCATGACTAATAATTTTTATCCTGCCAGCCCTATTATTTATTGATAGTATTTACATTTTTTTTTGTTTGTGGTACTGGGGAATTGAAACCCAGGACTGCTGAGCTACATCCCAAGCACTTTTTATTTTTCATTTTGAGATAGGATCTCATTAAGTTGCCTACGCTGGCCTCGAAATGACAACTCTTCTTTAACCTGCTAAGTAACTTAGAATAGAGCTATGTGCTACACTTGATACTACTGTTATTTTTAATAAGCTTTATTAAGATACAATTCACACACGATGTAATTCAACCATTTAAAGGACACAATTCAGTGGCCTTTAGTACTTTCAGAGTTCTACCACCATCAGTATCATCAATTTTAAGCATTTTCATAACAACAAAGTACATACTTTCCCCATTTACTTCCTGGCAAATCTACTCTCTACAGACTTCCCTGTTCTAAATATTTCACATAATGGAATTATAATATGGGGTTTTGAGAGACTGGCTTCTCCCACTGCACATATTTTCAAGGTTCATCCTTATAGTGTTCCAGCAGTTCACTGCTTTCTGCTATATATTCCATTGAAGGAATTAACTCATGTATCTATGTCAGCTAATGGAGTTTTGTCTAGTTTTGAGATGTTATGAATAATATTGTTATGAACATCTGTGTACACATTTCTTTTTTTGATTGTTTTCTTTTTTTTTTCCCAAGATTTTATTTTATTTTTTTTAATCTTTATTGGTACATTAAATATACACATCATGACTGCACTCCATAATGGGGATTTGTACCAGTATAAGACACAACTTAATTCTCATTTTTTCCCATAGCCCTACTTCTTTTGTTTTTTTTTGAGACAGGTTCTCACTTGTAGTTGACTGGCCCTGAACTATGTAGCCCAGGCTAGCCTTGAACTCATAGTAATCCTCCTGCCTCTGCCTCTCAAGTACTGGGATTACAGGTGTCAGCCAACATGCCCGGCATTGTAGTATGTGATACCGGGGATCAAACTGGGAACCTGGCGCTTGCCAGGCAGATGTCGGAACCACTGAACTAACTCCCTGGCCCTGAGTAAACATTTTAAGTGGACCTATGTTTTCTTTTCTCTTGGGCATATATCTAGAAGTGCAAATGCCAAATCAAATGCTAACTACTCATTTCATGAAGTGCCAGTCTGCCTTCTTTAGTATCTGCCCCATGTCACAATCCAATGAGCAATTTACTGCATGTGGATGCCAATTTCTCCCCATTCTTAACCACTAGCTGTTACTGTTCAGCCTCCCTTCACCTTTCTAAGGTGCTGGGTTTCATGATTAAGTCCATATTCTACTACTGAGCTGCATTCTAGCCTCTTTTTTATTCAAATATTTATTGGTACATTATAAATACACATCATAATCACATTCACCATTGAGAGTTTGTACCTGAATATGACATGACCTCTCATTTTTCATCCCCCCACCCTCCAACCCCCACTCCCTATATAAATAAGCTGTTTCCTTTTTAAAATTACTATCACATTCTTTTTCCCCTCATTATTTACCCCATACCCTATTTCATTTTCTATTTCACAATATCAACTATTCATACTAGAACTCATTTACATCTTCATTTTCTCATACCAGAGAAAAGATACGATATTTAAACATCTGTGACCTATGTATGTATTTATTTTACTTATGAGGATGTCCTGAAGGTACATCCATTTGAGTATGAATGACTCAATCTTATCATTTTTAATAGCAGAATAATACTCCATTCTATAAAAGAACTATATCTTTATCCGGTCCCCTGTGGATGGACATTTTGGTTATTTCCAAGATTTAGCAATCACAAACTGAGCTGCTATAAACATGGGTGCATATAAATAACCTTTTTTAAAAAAAATGGCCATCCTGGAGCACGTGAATGGGAACCTCACTTTCCTTTTAAATGGAAACCATGTTGTTTTCACTTGCATTTCCCTGATTACTAGTGAAGCTTTCTCTTTTTGGCCATTTCTTTATAAAAATGTCTGCCTGGATTTTCAAATTGGATTTTTTTTAAAAAAATTATTGAATTGTAAGTATCACGAACACAACTGCATTATTAGACATATAATCTCCAAAATTCTCCCATTCTGTGGCTTTTTTTTTTTTTTTTTTTTTTTTTACTTTCTTGACAACGTTCTTTGATACATGAAAGGTTTTGCTATTGGTGATGTCTAATTTATTTTTTTTCTTGTTGTTAATGTTTCTGGTATCACATTTATGAACTGTTGCCTGATTCAAGCTCATGAATATTTATGCTTCAGCTGTTACACTTAAGATTTTTGTTTCATGTGGAGGTTCCCACTTGGCATAGGTTGGACGTCCAGTTGTCCCAACATCACTGTTAAAAGTAGATTAATATCTTGAATATGTCACCCCCAAGAAGGCATTCCTACAACATCCACAGTCACCTTCCCAGACCTAAAAACACTTATTTTATTGCATCCATTGCCATCAATTAACTTTGCCTAGTCTTCAACTTTAAATAAATAAAACTATACAAAGTAGCTTCTTTTGCCTGTACAAAGAGAAAATGACAACATATCTAGTTTTAAGGATCTTAAGTGGCTTCATTTGTGACTGTAGAATTGGGCAGCTGGCCCAGAGTGTGTGAAGTACAGAACAGCACGGAAAAAGGAGGAGAGGTAGAATGGCCAGACTGGTTAATGAACATTCAATTCAAGTCCATCACCACATGGACCACTCTCCCCACCTGCCCTTGCTTATGTATAATTTTTCTCACTACTGAGATATCAGGCTCCTAGGATCCGCTATTCAGTAACTTTAGTTATTCTTTTCCAGGGCACACAGCAGTAACACAACTGTTAACCCTTCTATCTCCTTCATTTTTATCCTTGCATCTAGCTTCTCTACTATACTCTGTACCATTTGACCAATGTCATTTTATATTTTCCTTCTCTGGGACATGATTTTTACTGCTGGGTCCCCAACATCTAAAAATGCCTTACACAAAGTAGGCACTTGATAAAAAGGCTGAACGAATGGACAAACGAATAAAAACTTGTTGCATTTATTATATTAATTAAACAGGCCTCAGGAAGGCTGTTCTTAGCCAGCACCATTCATTTAGCTTTGGGACACTGCATCTATTAATCATAGGCTTGTCACCAACTGAATCAAATTTTTCCCCCAACTGCTGCAATTAACACTGTACCTGTGCCAGCTCCTTAGGAAGCAGAGACCCCATATCAAAATTTTAAAAAAGAAAGGGGGCCAAGGATGTAGTTCACTGGCAAAAACAAAACAAACAAACAAAAAAAACAAAACAAACAAAACAAAACAAATCTACTTGCCTACCATGTGCTAGACCCTGGATTCAGTCCTCAGTATCTAAAAAATACAACAGCACTACCAAAATCTACTTAATCAGATCAGTGATCATAAAGTATCACTAACAGTTCCTATTTTGTGTCAGTCTGACTTTAACCACCACCCCTCCCATCTGCAACAGTGCCGACTTCAATCTCCTTTTCTTATTTCTTGGGAACGTGAACAATATAATTACTATCATAAGTTCAAATCACACAGTTAATGAAGAATCACATAAAAATTAATCGCTTGATTTTAGATTAATCTTCTAAAAGAACTGTGATGGAATACACAGCGACTCGGGGGGGGGGGGGGAGTACACAGAGCTGCTCCCTTCTCCGTAGTGTGGAAGCTTGAGGTTCAACAACAAAGACACTAATAGGAACCATATGGAAAAGATCAGTAACAAAATGGAATCTTGGCCCAAATGTGTCTGCCACGTTTTACATACCAATGTCTCAAATGATAGACTAGATTTTCACAACACTGCCAAACCATCACTTGAAACACTATATACTTAAATATGAAGTACAACAAAATAAATCTTGTGAGTTCCTTTGTAAAGTCTTAATGGAAAGCACTATTTGAAGAACCAAAATTGAACCCCAGGATTTATTTTACCTTATTTGCTCAAGCTTGAAAGAATCTCTCCAAAAATGAATATAGTATCTATTGCCAAGAGACACAAATTAACTCAGTTTAAATATGAAAATATGAGCACAAAAATTTAGCGTTTAAGCAAGCTAGTTAGTTGTTACTCAAGGAGAGATAGTTCAGTAAAATGAAATTTTCCAAAATTTGCAAATAAAAGTAATAGTTACTGTGCAAACCATCTTATTCAATACCATGATATTATTTTGTGTACTAAATCAGGCAAATCAGAGGTAGCTTTCAGGGTGAAAAATACTAATTTTCACAACAGAGGCAGGAGGTGTTTTTTACTTTAATGGTCTTGAGTAAACATCTAAGAAGAGGGAGAGAAAGGGGATAGTTGAAAGAGAAGAAGAAAAAGTCTGTTTGTGGAAAAGTCTCTAACCGGTGAAATCAATGATAACCTATCGCATTTTAAAAATAAATCAGATGTGAAATGCCATTTAGTTTCCAGTTCTGAATCCCCACTTTAACACAAGGAACCTGATGTGAACATAAGACGTTTAACCACCAGGGACGAGATAACTGTGAGTTCCACCTTAAACTGCTGAGAACCTGGGCTCCTCACAGTAGACCTTAATTTGAAGAATTCTTTGGCATGAGAATGAAAATAAAAACAGTAATCAGTCCATGCTGTTTCCTTTAGTTCAGTTTGCCTTTCCTATTAGAGGAAACTCTTGCCACACCTCAAACCAAAATTAGGGAGGAAAAAAAGAAGTAAGCCACATAAATCTGACCAGGAACACCAACATTTTATTTTCAGTCCACCAAGTTTTGTATAATGAAAAGAAATACATGATTTTAATTCAACCCAAGTGTTTTTCAAGCAGATTGTATTTGCTTAAATTGCTCCAGTAATTCAAGGGACAGCCCTGTCTGGACACAGAGTTACTGTGGATCTTTAAGAGACCCGGTTAAAGAATTTAGGAATTTCTGATTCATTTAAAGGATTTGCAAATTCATCAACCCCTGAAAACTAAGGCAAATTCAACAGGTATGAGAACATAATTTTCAATTTTTAAAGAACGTTTTAATTTGTAACAAGATTACTCAACAAAAATTTTAATTTAGAAAAATTTTTTATTTTTATATTTTGAATGAAGGGAAAGATTTTCAGGTTTCAGAATTGATTTCTTTCTTTCTTGGTCTCCTTAATAATTTTCAGCAGTGCTATGAGTCTGGTTGTAGGGAAGACAAATTTGCACAAATTTCAACCAAAAGCTTTTCGAAATTTCTCTGTTTACTAAATCTCTGATATAGGATGCTTTTTTTTCATTTACTTCTTTCTCAAAAGAAAAATACAAATAGTTTATTCAGTCTGTTGAAGGATTTAGTTACCTGGGTTTAAGTATAATATAAATATACTATGGATAAAAATAATGTAGACATTTATATTTTTAATGGCAATAGAACTTACAGAGTTAAATTTAAAATTGTTTGGGATAAAAACAAAAACATGTACTAATATTTTGTTTCTTAAAGACTACTTTCTATAGCATAGCAATAAAACAATTACATCCTTAAAATGTTATAAAGCTTTTACTTTATATTCTTTAACTAAATGATTTACATCTCATTTTTAGTATTAATGTCCATTAGTGTTGAAAGTATGAATGTTTTTCTCCAAGTAATGGAAACGTTAGAACCTACAAACTTTTATTGCATCATGTAATATAAAAAACTCACATAAATGGATAATTTATTTTTTATAAATGATAATTTTTAAAAAACTGGTAATATTGTATTTTACTTTAAATTCTTTTCTCATGTTTGCTTTCCTAGTAGATAGTATAATAGGAAAATGAAGAATAAAGTATACTCTTATATAGGAATATTCCATAAAAAAGAGAATAGCCAAATTCTCTGTATTCAAAGAAATTACCATGGTGAAATAAATGCCTAAAGATAATTAAAATCAGTAGAGAAAGCATTAAGCACTAAGCATTGTGATGCAATCTGTAGCTTATTAAGGCTGTATAAATTCATGAGCACTTAGTGTGCACCGTCCTGTATTCTGCTGAAAATCAGGGATCAGGAAATGATGGTGACTCATGCTGTTTTGCTGTGAGGTATCCAGTGGGGACTGAGTAACAGATGGCAAAATATGAAAACGCAAAAGTAATAAAAATACGCCAGCAAACGGCTGAAAAGAGATTATTCTGATAAAAAGATTGTATTTCTGCAAAAACTATCACAGGAGAAGACGAAAGAAAACAGTAATCAGACAAATGGATGGAAACAGGATGGATTGCAGACTAGAAAACTACCTCATCAGAAGGGAAAACAAGGGGCACTACAGGACTATAGACACAGAGTAAATGTTTAGAATGAACTGAAACTTAGAAGAGAAATTAGTCTTCAGGGAAAGCTTTTCTTCTCTTTGTAAAACTTTTATTTCTATTAGTACATGTTTTTGGTACATGTTTATATTTCTGTGTCGAGCTGCTGCATGTTTATAACTTATCTTAATTCCTTTTTTATCCCCTCTCTCCATCTCTTGAACCATTTCCCATCTGAGAAATAATTCCCTATTTCTTTCTTTTTTTAAAATTTTGACCATTTTTTAAATTGAATTCTTTATTGGTACCTTTTATATACACATCATGATCACACTCAAGACTGAGAATTTGTAGCAGTATATAACACGACTTCTCATTTTTTTCCATTCCCCTACCCACCCTACAACCTCTCACCCCCTAGATAGATACGCTTCATTTCCTTTTCATACCACCAGATTTTTTTTGTTACTTACTTCTACCCTTTTTCCTTTGAATATTTTCTATTTCACAATATCTATCATATATTCTAGCCCCCATGTACATCTTCAGATTCTCAAATCAGAGAAAAGATAGTATTTAGACATCTACCCTATTATTTCACTTATGAGTATATCCTCAAGATATGTCCATTAAAGCATAAATGACTCAAACTTAGTCTTTATGGCAGAGTAATACTTCACTTTAGTAAAAAAACACATCTTGTCATTCTTTATAGCAGAGTAATACTCCAATTTATTGAAAGAAAGAAAGAAAGAAAGAACACATCTTCTTTATCCAGTCTCTAGTTGATGGACACTTGGGTTGTTTCCAAAATTTAGTTATCACAAACTGAGCTATTATAAACATGGGTGCACATATGTTGCTGTGATATGAATCTTTCAATTCTTTTGTATATATTGCTAGCAGGGGAATAGCAGGGTCAAATGAAACCTCTAATCCTAGGTTTTTGGGGTTTTTATTTTGTTTGTTTTTTGAGACAGGTTCTAACTTGGTAGTTCATGCTGGCCCTGAGCTCAGCCTCGAACTCACAGCAATCTTCCTGCCTCTGTCTCCCAAGTGCTGGGAGCCACCACGCCTGGAACTGTGGTTATGTTGTTCTGATTGCTGGTGGACGTCAGTCTCCACACATGGCATTGTTGTATGTGGTTACCAGGGATCGAACCCAGGCCCTTACACTTGCAAGGCAGGCACTGGAACCACTGAGCCAAATCCTCGGCCCCTAATCCTAATTTTTTGAGGAATCTCCACACTGTTCTCCACAGTGATTGCACTAGATTACATTCCCACCAACAGTGGAGAAGGACTTCTTCCTCCCTACAGCCTTGCCAGCATTTGTTTTTTTGGTTAATTTTGCAATAGCAGCCATTCTTTGTGGAGTGAGGTGAAATCTCAGGTTGTTTTCATCTGCATCACTCAAAAAACCAGTGATTTTCAGCATTTCTTCATGTGTTTCTTAGCTGCTTTTATTTCTTCCTCTGAAAAGTGTCTTTTTATTTCAGATGCCCATTTTTGAATTGGGTCTTTAAATTTGGGAGGGCTAATTTTTTTTTTTTTTTGAGACAGGGTCTCGCTTTATAGTTCTGGCTGGCCCTGAGCTCACTATGTAGCCCAGGCGAGCTCCGAACTCACAGCAATCCTCCTGCCTCTGTTTCCCAAGTGCTGGGATTATAGGCGTGAGCCACTATGCCCAGCACTGTGGTATGTGGTACTGACTGCGGATGGGTATAAGTCACCAAGCCTGGCACTGTTGTATGTGGTTACTGAGACAGAACCTGAGACCTTGCACTTGCAAGGCAGGTACTGGAACCACTGAGCAATGAGATCAATAACAACAGGAAAGCCACAAACTTATTTTTTAAACTCTTTATATACTCTAGATAGTAGCCGTTTGTCTGAGAAACAGCAGGTAAAAAATTTTCCCCATATTGTTGGGTGTCTTTTCACTCTGTCAGTGGTTTCTTTTGCTGTGCAGAAGCTTTCTAATAGGATGAGATCCCACTTGTTGATGATCTCTTCTGCCAGTTCTCATGCTACAGAGGTTTTGTTCATAAAGTCTTTCGTAAGTCAATGTCTCCAAGAGTTTTATAAAACCTGTTTTCTAGCAGGTTTATTGTTTCTGTTTTAATGACTATGTAATTAGTGAAGGAATCCAAGATATCCACTTTGATTTTAGTTTACTACACAGTGAAAGAGATAAGTCTAGCTTAAAGCCTATTTTGGTCAACTTAAAGCCTATTTTATCCAGCATCATTTGTTAAAGATGGGCTACCTTTTCCCCACTGAGGATATTTGGCTCTTTTGTTGAGATGAGGTGGCTTAGTGTAGCTGGAGTTGTTTCTGGATCTTCTAATCTATTCCACTGATCTTCTGGTCTCCCTACTTTTTAGTATCTATTACTTATCTCTTTATCATTTGGGTTTCTTATTTAAGAGAAACCATGTGATATTTAAGCTTATGTGTCATTTAGGGAAAGTCTTTTCTCCTAGGTGCTCATGAAGCCCAAAGGCAGGAAATGTGAAAAATTCCTTTGATTTCACAGTGGTCTAGTTATGTGGTTGAGAGTCTAAATCAAGACTATGTAGGGCCGGGGACTTAGCTCAGTGGTTACAGCGCCTGTCTTGCAAGCACAAGGGCCCGGGTTCATTCCCTGGTAACCACATACCATACTGGGTGTGGAGACTCACCCCAGCAGCAACCAGTACCACATACCACAGTGCCGGGCGTGGTGGCTCACGCCTGTAATCCCAGCACTCGGGAGACAGAGGCAGGAGGATTGCTGTGATGTGAGTTTGAGGCCGAGCTCAGGGCCAGCCTGAACCACAAAGCGAGAGCCTGTCTCAAAAAACCTTAAAATAAAATTTAAAAAAGACTATGTAATTAGTGAAGGAATGCAAGATATCACCCTGATGCCCTTTCTTCCTCAATAATTTCATAACTATTGCTCATGTTCTAGAAACAAGGATAAAAACATTCAGCATGTGTGTTCATGAAGAGTGCTGTTTTTGAAGCTTACTTGTGTGACAGTCAGCCTCAGTGGTCCGGCCCAGTGCCGGGCCATGTGTCCATCTCTCAGCTGCAACCTGTGCCTTTTGGGAAGAAGCCTGACAGCCCGCAACTCCAGTTCAGTGCCTGATATGGGGGCGGGGGGTCTAGTGAGTGAGATATGTAGAATTTTCTATACTTCTGCCCACCTAGTTTGGATCAGTTTTCTTCCAATCTGCCCACCTAGTTTGAATCAAATCATGTCTAAAAAAGAACTCCAGTCAATCCCAAGTCAAGCCACTGGGCTCCACAGCACCTCCGGTCTCTGCTTCTATTCTCTGGCCTGATTAATGATTCTAAGGTGTCTTTCTCATCCACTCAACTGCTTGTGCTTCACAGAGGGGAACATGTTTTCGTGTCCTCTTCAGTTTTGTGTTCTCTATCAATTCAGCACAGTACCTCAGAAATAATTCAAGATAGCTTCACACTGAAGCAACTCAAATTACCAATATTTGTGAAGGGCATTACTCGGCACATGCCATACAGTACCTACTGGAGTAACTCTGGCAGGTAAATGAAAGTGAGCCCAGCAAACACAAAGGGAATTCTCAGTACAGCACGGAGAGCTGGCTTGCTCTGAATGCTGCTGCCCTTGGAGATGAGGTGACAACTCATTCTCCACATTTTTTCCTCAAAATTCTCTCCTACTCTACCCAAGAACACTCCAGTATGAAGATCATGGCTCAAATCTATTCATTCATTAAACTAAGCATTCATCCCCAGAGTGTAAAGTCTTTTGGTGAGAATTTAGGCCCTCTATATTTTGTTTTTTTAACTAGTCTTTTTGGCTCCTTTCAACAACCAACACCATTTCTCCAACACTCCAGAGTTGGTGGCTTCCCTGTTATTTATCTTATCTACTCAGAAATAATCTTTACTTTGTTCTTGAGAACTCTAACGTTCCTCCAAAATCTATCAAATACCATGACTTCTATGAATCATGAAAATAAAAACAAATATATTAATATTTTCCAAGAATAATTTCAGGAGATCAAACCATTACTAGGTTGGCATTTTCTTATAGCTAAAGATAAATATGTTGGAATATTTCAACCTTGATTTTAAAAAGGAAGCAAGGCCATCATCTATAAATAATAATGGGAATAAGGTTTTAGAGAGTTGAGAGAAGAAAAGAAAGAGAATAATCTACAAGGGAGAGAATAGGGACAAACTAAGGAGAAACAGCCACACGCCACTTAGGTTGTGATCGAGATTTGAGAGTGAGATGGGCGAGCTCAGTCCTGTTTTTCACCATTCATATTCAGCCGCATGTGTCAGACTGAGAGTATGTGAGGAATTGGAGTAAGGAAAGCTGGAGTTTGTCAGATGTAAGAGGCTAAAACATTTAGGGCACTGGGAGTGATGATAGCAATAAACTGTGGAAGCTAAGCTGGTAAAAATGGTACTGGGAAATATGGATAGGGAATAGTGAAAAAGAAAAAAAGTAGGATTAATCTATCTCAGATGTCACTGAAACTGAAAAACGATTGCAGCTGGAGTTAACCACATGAAGATAATAGTATAGGTGGGATCCTCGAAACTGAAAATATAAAGGGTGGCTGTAGTGGTCAAATCAAGCCGAGTACATAGGTATGTGCGAAGAATGAAGGATAAGATAATGGAAGAAAGGAGCTCAAAGGTCTTGCGCTCTGTTTGAATAACTTCTTGAAATGCTAAACAGATATTCTATGCATTTTTGTTTCTTACAAAAAATGAGAAATCCAGATGTTTCTCAGTGTTCTATAATTTAAATAACTATTTTTCAATATATCAGCGCCAAAAAATAGGTACAACAGTGACAAAAAAAAATAGCCCAATAGAAAAGTCATTTCATTACATACAATACTGCATTAGGATATGTATTTCGTAATGAACCCTGGGTAAGAAAAGTAGGGAAAAATATTTCAGAATAAAGGAAAACAAATAGGTATTCCATTTGAACAGACATTTTCCATTCACAAAGTATTATTCATGCATATTTCATATGATCCTAACAACTACTAGGTAAAACAAATGAGAAGATATAAGATATAAAGTCAAGTATAAGCCACGTAGGCAAGATATAACTCAACTGTAATTATAAATCTCTATTTTGAGAGAGGATTCTCATTGTTGATCAGTCTACTTCTAGATTCAAGTAACACCCCCGCCTGTCTTCCAAGTAGCTGAGATTAAAGGCATGTGTCATGCTCAGGAACTGCATTGATGAGGTAGCTATATTAAATAACAGGATGAAAAACAAGTGTTCAGTCTTCCCAAAGAGGATATAATCTTCATCTGTCACTCCAAGTTTCACAGCAGGTGTCACCTGCCTAAGAAGCCTTGCCTCTTAGAATCCTACCCCACATGATGTCCTGCTGCTGTAGCTGCTCCAGCTGCACAATCGGTTAGTGGGGGGTTATTTATTTAATATACTGCTGCTGTACTGCACTGTATGTTTCTCTGCTTTCATGAGACTTTAAGCTCCTAGGAGACAGAAGCTGTGTGTTTTTAGTATATTAGACCTTAACTCAAAAATATTAGCTGAAAAAAGAAAAGAGAAAGAAAAACGTAAATGTCAATCTATTAGAAATTAAAACTTTGAAGGATATATATCTCATGTGTCTTGAGATTTGAAGAAGTTATTCAAGCAAAGTTTGAAACTAGATTCTAGAAACTTTCATGGGGAAAATTTGAAAGTGTAGGTTGGCTTGGACAAAAACTACTAAGAGGAACATGTATTTCATGTTCTTTCAAAGGACAAAAAAAGAGTTACAGCAATAAAAGCTGTAGGGAAGAGACTTTGATTTAATATCAAGACTCCAATAGGAAAAAGCTCTCCAACTGAAATAAAAGTCTGGCTTTCTTCAGGCAGTAACCTTTCTCTAGAGGATGGACTAGTTGGCAAGAACCCCCAACATCTACAGTGGAGGGAGCACTAGACTGTGGTTGAATGATGTCATGCTAGGGTTATAAATCCACACTCTAGTAAGTACGGTAACTGGAAACTTAGTATAAGAACATAAAAGGAACTTAGTAAAACATCTAGACTACCAGACTTCCAACACTGGTTCAAAATAGGATGTGATTTTTAAAAAGAAATTCTACCTCACTGGTACTAATATATTAATTTTAGTTTGAACATTGCTCTTTCTTCCTAGATATTCTTTTATATACAGATGTACTTATAACACATTTCATATAACTGTCAATTTATATGGTAATTTTTCCCAGTTTTATTCACATATCCAACAATATATTTCCTTTTCTCCTTGCATTAGGATAAAAAAAGAACATGAGCTTTTTAAGTAGAGTATTTGTCCTTTTCTTCTTCTTTGGAGTCAAGGTATATTGCCAGTATCAAATTTATCAATGGAATGAAGATTATGACCCAGAGCCAAACGAAGATTATGAACCAGAATTTCCATTTCATCCAAATGTAGAATATGGAATTCCTTATCAGCATATTTTAGGCTGTGCCACTGAATGCTTCTGTCCAGCTAACTTTCCATCATCAATGTACTGTGACAATCGCAAACTCAATACAATCCCAAATATTCCAATGCATATTCAGCAACTCTACCTTCAGTTCAATGAAATTGAGGCTGTGACAGCAAGTTCATTCACCAATGCAACTAATCTTAAGGAAATTAACCTCAGTTACAACAAAATTAAATCTCAAAAGATTGACTATGGTGTGTTTGCTAAGCTTTCAAATTTACTACAACTTCACCTTGAGCATAACAATTTAGAAGAATTTCCATTTCCTCTTCCTAAATCCTTGGAAAGACTCTTTCTTGGTTATAATGAAATTTCCACACTGCAGACCAACGCCATGGATGAGCTAGTAAACTTGACCATACTTGATCTCTGTTATAACCATCTTCACGATACTACGTTAAAAGAAATACTCCTTGCCAAAATGGAAAAACTGATGCAGCTCAACCTATGTAATAACAGATTGGAATCAATGCCTCCTGGACTGCCTTCTTCACTTATCTATTTATCTTTAGAAAATAATTCTATTTCTTCTATACCAGAGAATTACTTTGACGAACTTCCAAAACTTCATGCTCTAAGAATGTCACACAACAAATTGGAAGACATTCCACATAATATTTTTAACCTTTCCAACCTTATAGAGCTCAATGTTGGACACAACAAACTGAAGCAAGCATTCTACATCCCAAGAAATCTGGAACACCTGTATCTAGAAAATAATGAAATAGAAAGTATGTAACATTTTATTATTTTTTACAGAGCAAAAGAATCTCACTCTATAAGAACAAATCTTTAACAATTTATTGTTTTAAACTGCTGAAAAAGGCTGTTTTGAAGTTGGCTGAGGAAATGGCAGAATTGGGTCCCACAAAACAGTATGCCATTAGTTTTATAGACTTTTCAATTAAATTATCATCTTGAATATTGAGAAACAGCACCACAGGATGTATGAAGAAATCTGAGTATCCTCAGCAGAACTGTGTATGATTTTTATTTTCATTTTAGCTTGTTTCTACCAAGAATATATTACTTAAAGTAATCAAAAAAGCTAATGAAACCATATTAATTTGGGTAATAGAAAAATTATTTATAGTCTCATTTCCTTCATATTATTATTTGATAAGCATTAAAAAATTAAACCTAATTCCACCTGTAGGTATTTTAATAAAACTCTATCCCATGTAACATATAACCCAACATAGAATTATGGCTCTAAAGTAGGATTAATCTTTAATTTGTATCCCATGTAACATATAACCCAACATAGAATTATGGCTCTAAGGCAGGATTAATCTTTAATTTGTATTTTTCAGATATCAATGTGACAAAGATGTGTCCCTTTGTGGACCCACTGCAGCAGCACCATTTAACATATCTTCGTGTGGACCAAAATAAGCTAAAAGAGCCAGTTAGTTCATATATCTTCTTCTGCTTCCCTTATATACAGAGTATTTATTATGGTGAACAAAGAAGCACCAATGGTGAGACAATACAACTGAAGACTCAAGTTTTCGGAAGATTTCGAGATGAGGAGGAAGACGAGGATCATGACAATTATGACAACACTCACATGAGTCAGGAAGGGCCAGAAGAACACTTTGACCCTCATTACTATGAAATTTAAGAATGGCAAGAAATTATACAGTTATACATTTATGACTTCATAAAACTTTATTATGCAATATAGATCTTAATAGACATTGCTCAAAGTAATATATTGAGAGTTATGTATTAGTATAAGATCCATACTACATTTAAGGTGCTGGCGACAATTATGTCACTATATAGGATTAGAACTTATTCAAAATAATATAACTGCTTAAAATATAAATTAGAGTAAGTGGGAAAAGATCCTAAGTTTTAATGGCTTATCATTTCTTTAAACCTAGAAATATCATTATGCTAAAAAAAAAAAAGTGTCACCTTTCCTAAGATCACAATTTCTAAGAATACTGAAGCAGTATTGAAGCAGAAGGAAGGAAGCAGCAGAAGTTCTGCAACTGACAGCAAAGACCTAGAAGCCATGTTCTTTCAGTCATTAGGACAACAATACAAGACAGGAGGGCACACTACCATAAGAACAGCCACTCATTCAAGGAAAAGATGGATTTTCTTGGCTGTCCCTACAAAAGCTTTCACACTTCTACTCGTCATCTCAGACCACCCTACTATGAGTCCAGGGCGGACAGACCAATGCAAGCAAGTGCTCTCGTTCTTCTCTCCAGAGGACCAAAGCAGAAATTCTGAATTTGGAAAACTAAAAATCATCAGATTATTTTAGTACAATTTGTATTTTAGCAAATTTCAGCAACTGCTCAAAACAGATCTTTATTGTGTTTCATTTTAACTGGGATAAATGTTTAATAGTCAACAAAACTACAGAAAGGTCTCTGAGTTACCTGAAGTTTTGCTAATAAATAACTGCTTTATTCACAAGGTTAAGTTAATGCTAAGAAAATATTAAATATTAAAATTTTAAATATTAAATAATAAAATTTAAATATTATTGAACCTGTTTTCCTACCAGAATACATTTGAAATATATATGCTTATCAGCTAGTGTTTTTTCACATAGTGCTGAAACTGCTCAGTGGTTCCGGCACCTGCCTTGCAAGCGCAAGGGCCCAGGTTTGATCCCAGTAACCACATACCACAATACCAGGCGTGGTGAGTCACGCCCAGCAGCAATCAGTACCACACACCACAGTGCGGGGTGTAGTGGCTCACGCTTGTAATCCCAGCGCTTGGGAGACAGAGGCAGGACGATTGCTGAGTTCAGGACCAGCCTGAACTACAAAGCTAGACCCTGTCTCAAGAAAAAAAAGGGGGCCGGGGAGTTAGCTCAGTGGATCCAGCACCTGTCTTGCAAGCGCAAGGACCCGGGTTTGATCCCCGTAACCACATACCATACTCGGCGTGGAGACCCATGCCCAGCAGCAACCAGTACCATATACCACAGTGCCAGGCATGGTGGCTCATGCCTGTAACCCTAGCACTCGGGAGGCAGAGGCAGGAGGATTGCTGTGATGTGAGTTTGAGGCTGAGCTCAGGGC
>PVIR01004493.1:0-33988 GCA_004026965.1 Petromus typicus | reverse complement strand
CCTGTCTTGCAAGCGCAAGGACCCGGGTTTGATCCCCGTAACCACATACCATACTCGGCGTGGAGACCCATGCCCAGCAGCAACCAGTACCATATACCACAGTGCCAGGCATGGTGGCTCATGCCTGTAACCCTAGCACTCGGGAGGCAGAGGCAGGAGGATTGCTGTGATGTGAGTTTGAGGCTGAGCTCAGGGCCAGCCTGAACCACAAAGCGAGACCCTGTCTCAAAAAACCTATTAAAAAAATAGGCAATGAGAGACTAACTTCGCACTCATTAGGACAGAAGAAATCAAAAAACAGACAAATAGTAAGTGTTAATAAAGAGATGGAGAAATCAGTTCAGCTCACCCACACTAACTGACAAGAGTTTAAAATAGTATGGCTGCTTCAGAAAGCTAGTTTTTCAAAAGCTAGAGTCATGGATGAGTCAGCAATTCTACTTTCAAGTAAATATTCAAGAGAATTAAATATATATTCACACAAAAACTTGTACATTAATGTCCACAGCTGTATTATCTATACGAGTAAGCCATCTAAATGCTCAAGAGTAGAATATGGATAACACAACACATCCTATCCAAAAATGGAATATTATTCAGCCATGGAAAGTAATGCAGCAGTGACACATACTACAAATTGGAATGACTTTGATAACAAAGCAAAAGAAGCAAAAGAAGTTATTCAGAAGAGAACACATACTGCGCAATGTTATTCATATGAAATGTCCTAGAAAAGGAAATTTCTAGAGACAAAAAAAGTATTAGTCATTTAGGGCATAAAGATAGGGGATGGGGAAAAATGCAGAATTACTGCTAATCACTAGAGGGTTTCTTTTAGGGCTGATGAAAATTTCTAAAATGATCGTGGTGATAGTCGTATAAGAGTTTGAAAAAATGAAAACTAATTAAATTGCACTTTTTTTTCTAGTCTTTTGAGACAAAGTCTTGCTTTGTAGTTCAGGCTGGCCTTGAGCTTACTATGTGGCCCAGGCAAGCCTTGAACTCGCATGGCAACTCTGCCTCTGCATCCTAAGTGCTGGGATTGTGGGCATGAGCCACCACGACTGAGTAAATTGTACATTTTTAAAAGGGTAATTTGTATTGAACTAGCTCAAGAAAATAGGTATTTTGAAAATTTTACTTAATAACAACAACAAGAACAGCTGGTATAGTGGTATATACTTGTGGATCCGGCAATCAAGAAGACGAGGCAGGAGGATCGTGAGGCGAAGGCCAGCTTCGGCTACTCAGTACATTGAGATCTAGTCCGGGCAACATACTGAGACCTGTCTTAAAGACAGAAGGAAAGAAGGAGAGGAGGAGGGAGGGACAGAAAAGAGGGAAGAGCAGGAGGGAGGCAAAGGAAAGGAAGAAAGAAATAGAAAGGCAGGAAAAACAAAAAGAAAAAAGTGGAGAAAACAAGATCAAATCACTTACTCTAACACAAAGCAGAAACAAAATTCTGAGCTGTCAGCAACTACAAAAAACTATGAGAGCAGGGTTACTGTAACTTAATTCAGGCCAGGGACTGGCGAGAAAGCTGAAAGCTTTAGAAAATAGTTACCTTCAATCTGTGATAGGAACTAAACACTGAACAGCAGAAGTGCAGAGAAAAGCTCCCGGCTGAGATTAATATAAAGAAATAGTAATTACTTAAAGTTTTATACAGTTTAAAGAGGAAAAAAATCCCCCAATTTTCAGAATTTTGGAGCTTCTATTTTACTTTCTCCTAAATTGCTAAAGAAAAAATACATTTTAAGTCTCAAAGAACATCTTTAGCAAAGAATAAAATTTCACAATTTAACAATTCAAACAAGGAAATTGATATCAGACACATGTAGGAAGCCTGACTTGGGAGCTAGGAGATGCTGACCAAGCTACTCAGCTGCTCTGAGCCTCCCTTTCTTACATAGCTGTTACAAGGAGAGAAAGAGGGTGTCGCACATGACAACTCCAGGGACCCATAAAGCAATAACTCCTGCCTTCCACGTCTGGCCCCACTTCTACAGGAGCACATGCTGCACACTACAGGCTCCACGCACGGCCTTTCTCCTCCCAGCGGCACACACAGTGGACTCAGCAGGCAAAGCTCTCTCCAAACTTCTACTCATGGGAAGATTAGTGAACAACATAGGATTCTCTAAGGGATTTTGTTAGGATGCTTAAATCATATGCTCATAACCAACAAATACAAAGTCACTAGTGGAGAGTCTGGCTCCCTGTAACACCTTTCCCATGTCCCCCCACCTCTCGTAAGTCTGATCCTCTGAACCTACGGTGCAGTCAAATCTCAAAGCTGCTCTGACTTCTCCCTCCAAAGGTATGTAAGTGAAGACATCACCACACACCCTCCAGCTCCTGGCACAATTAGGATGCAGGTGAACAACAATTTTTTATTACTTGGAAATGCCTTGAGAAATTCAAACCCACCCCAAACATTTCTCAAACATAAAATAGATAAAAACTTCAATGTTTCCCCTGGAAGAAACTGAAGAATAGTTTCTTCAGGTACGACATCAAGATGGCAGTTATATATACAGAGCTATAGACTGTAGCGGTTGGCTTAATATTTGTAACAGGAAAGAAAAACAAAAATCTAGCCATAATATTTTTCACTTTTATTATACTACAAAGTACTCAGTAATGTTGGTAGACTAACCTGTGACTATTAATAAAAATCCAAATCGTACCATAAATCCAAGGTTATGCAATACATATACATGCATAATGTACCTTTACTTAGGTTTTAGAAAGGAAATAATAGTCAAGGATGCTTCATAAATTTGCTCAAAGCCAATACTGGTTGACAATGTTTAGCTTGTGTTTAACTATTCCCTGAAACACTATACATACATTTTCATTTTATGCTCACTCAACTTTGGGGACACTAAATTAAAACACAGAAATATGCGTATCATATAACACTTAATGAACTCCACAGGCAGGGGAAAAAAATCAAATACAAGAAAATATACTGTCTCTTCTATATACTTTTTGTTGTGGTTGTGTAGATATCATATGTCTACAAGAGTAGCTCAAACTGGTGTCCTGATTCCAAAACCAATTTTTCCCCTAAATCCTGGAAATAAATTATAAGAACAGCTGTAAATGAAATGAAATCATAATGTCTAAAAATCCAATGTTCTTTATATCCTCCAATTTCCTCAATAAATACAACGAGGCCTAGTTATTAACTAACTGTGCGTTGTTATACTTGGCCTAGTTATCAATATCATGTCATGGACACATCTTTCATCACATTACATGTTTAGGTTGTAAATTCATTGTGCAGAGATTTATGGCTACTAACAAAAACTATATTCAGAGCACACATTTATCATGAACTCTTTCTCACATTGTAGTGTTCAGAGTCTGAGAGTATAATAACTCAGCAAGGGCATCTCATCCCCCCACTTCGGATATTTGGCAGTGTCTGTAACTTTCCAGTGTTCACAACTGGAGTTGCTGCTCTTGGTCTCTAGAGGGTAGAGCAGACCTCCCTACCTCCCAACAAAGAATTTTCAGATTGTAGCCTGTGGGCATAGCTTGGTGTTAGAACATCTGTTTAATCTGTTTAGCATCCCCAAAGCCTTGAGTCTGGTCTCTAGCACTAAAAGAAAATAATAATAATAACAACAATAATAATTATCAGGTCCAAAATGTCAAGCGCGGAAGCTGAGAAACTGAATAGCACTGGCGAGAAAATAATGGCATGTGTGCCGCGGCGAGCACGCAGAGCCCTCTCTGTTCACATGCGTGCCAAACTGCCCCAGCACCCGAGTGCTGGATAAAGTGTTTTTTTTTTTTCTAAATTAAAACCTCAGAACCAAGGATTAACTGCAGTGTCAGTATTTTACGGTACATAAGTGTATATGAGTTGTAGTCCAGGCACTCTATTTCCAAAAGGTTCGCCATCACAGCTCTATGGAAAGTACTCCCTAAATTCCAATCTAACAGATAAAAAATTGGGGGTCTAAATTCCTAGCAAAGGCTTATTTCCAAAGTGAGTTCTATTCAACACTCTTTTTTTGGTTGCTTACTGCTCAGAAATAAGAGGAAGAGGCACAGACAAATGGGACACCTTTGGGGAAAAAAAAAGAAAGAAAGAAAAGCCTACAAGATGATCACCTACAAGAACTTTATAGAGGAAATTCTTTCATTTTCGATATATCGTCTGTTGAGTATTATGCGGTGTTTATCTTTTATTCCTGTATAGAACATTTCCTTTTAGAACAGAAAATAAACTTCAATAATCAAATATACTATGGTGGGAACTGTGCACAAAAAGTTTGGTTTTCCTGAAAGAGAGGCCTGGGCCTTGCCTTGGCTCCTGGGAGGGGATTTACATCACTACAGTGAGGTCTGTTTTTGTTTAGGGTGCCACTAGCTACATTCAGTCATTTACAACAGCCAAGCATGTGATTTAGGACCATGGTTTGGGGTTTGCCAGTATCAGTTCTTGATGAAGTTAAGTTCAAACACATGGACAAGCAACCAATCCATCATCCTGCCTATGTAACGAAGCCGCCCATAAAAACTCTGATGACCAAAGTTGGACGATTTTCCTGGTTGGCAATGCCCGTGTCACTCATCAATGTCAGGAGGATAAGGCACCGAGAACAGAACCTTCCTGTTTGGACCCATCTAGACTCCGCCCTATGCATCTCTTCCTTGGCTGACTTTTCTGTATGTCTTTTCCTTGTATAAGTCATAAGCATGATATCAAAAATTTAAGGGAATTCTTGGTAACTTTTTAGAGTTATCAAATGTAGTTTAGGGAAACACTTGAACTTGGAGTTAGTATCAGAAATAAGGATCGTCCTAGAGACTGTGCTCTCAGCTTTATGGTCTAGCTAACTCGGGGTAGAACACAGGTTTGCTGATTTCCAGTATAATTCTGGATAGTTTCAGGCCCATGTTATGCAATCACTATCACTAGAGCATATGCACACACCAGCACTTGCTTCTGACCAACAGACCATAGTAAAGCTCAGCACGCATGTGATTATGAAGGTGAGAAGACTGCTGCTTACCTTGCCAGAAGACGACCTCCTTCTGGCTGCAAAGCTGCCGCCAAAACATGAGCTGTGTCCCGGAGGAGCTTACATTGAAAGGAACAAGGCTTTCAGGCAACATTGAGGACTTTAGTTCCCCCCAAAGTGAAGATTTTAGACTCATATACTGCAAGGCTCCAATGCTGTCAATAATCACATGTGCTTAGAAGTGGACACCTTCCTAGCCAACCCCTGAAGAGAGGCCTCAGATCTGGCTAGACTCCAAATGCAGTTTTCAGGGGGAGATTCTGAAACAGGCAGGCAAACAAAACCACGTTAGACTCCTGACCCACAAAAACTGTAAGCTAACGTATGATTTTAAGTCACTGGTTTGTGATAATTTCTTAAAAAATAGTAGATAAGCAATATGACAAACTGGAATTCCTCAGAAATGTAATGGCAGTGGACTATTTCTAAAAAGAAAATAGATTATATCACTCACTGCCTTGCCAATTTGTCAGTGACCTCAGTGACTATAGACAAGGAAAGAATAAAAAACTCCCTTCAAGTCTTGTCCCTCTATATTCATATCTCTTAACATGGTTCATTCCCTTCACCTCTTTTGTTTCTTTTTCTCAAGCTCTAGCCACGGCACCCCTCCCACAGTGAACTGTTCACTTTTCCTGGGCATGCCACTGCTGCCTTCCCTTTCTCCTACATAATACAGAAGTCAGCATCCGCGCGCCCTCCCTGGCCTCAACCAGTCAGCACTCACGGCCTCTTCCAGTATCGGAGTCCTGTGCCTATTTTTCTGCAGCAAGCTAAACTTGCACTCTAGTTGTCTGTATGCTGCCTTTAAAATGACTTAAAGACTATCAGATCCTTGAGGCAAGAAAATCAATCTACTTGTCTGTAGTTCTAGCACAGAACTGGTGCTCAATAAATGGTTACTGAATGAACAGAAGCTAAAAAATGTTATTTGCTGGTCACAGATTAAGAAAAGATATAAGCTATAAAATAAATTTCAACAGCACAAAGTATCAAATTGTATCACTAGTTATGTGTATCAGTTCCCCATAATGAATGTAATCATTATGTACTACAACTGTATTAATAAAAATAAAAATGAAAAAATTGTACCATTAATAAAATCCTGATTTTCTAAGGTTCTCTAAACCTGAACATACACCTACTTAACTTAATTTTCAACACCTTGTTAAACTGCCACACAGGACAAATCAATATCTGTTGTTTTATTATTATGGATATCAAAAACTTAAAAGTTTAACGTCAAAATGAATCTAAAAAATTTGCAAACTTTTTATTTTACCTTAAAGGCACAGAATTATCCATCTCAATCAAAATCACTAAAATAAGTCAATCAAACAAAACTTATGTATTCAAGTCTTTGTTTATCTAAGCTTTGATTTGAAATGCTCTAAAATCAATTTTGATTAGAGAATAAATTAGTATCCCTTTATGTTTTAATAAAATATTCAATCATACTTATTAAACTTTTACTCTACAGAAGAAACATTAATTGTAAAAAACATGTTGTAAGTGAATTTAAAAAAACCTTCAAAGATGTATGCATAATATCACTAATACTACTTTAACCTATCTTATCAAACTTAAATTAGATTAAAAATTTATACAGTTCCTTTTGATCTGCAAGCTGAAGTATTTTTTACTAACAACTACACATTTTTTTTTGAGACAGGCTCTCCCTTTGTAGTTCTGGCTGGTTCTGGGCTCATGTAGCCCAGGTGAGCCTCAAACTCACAGCAATCCTCCTGCCTCTGCCTCCTGAGTGCTGGGATCACAGGTATGAGCCACCATGCCTGGCAATGTGGTATGTGGTACTGATTGCTGGTGGGTGTGAGTCACCATGCCCGGCATTATTGTATGTGATTACCAGAACTGAACTAAGGACCTTGTGCTTGCAAGGTAGGAGCTAGAACCACTCAGCTAAAACCCTTGCCCACAACTACAAGATTTATAATGAAATTTATTTTTGGAAAGCTAATTCTCATACTTCAAATTTTGTTATATGTAAAAAAAAAAAAACAACAAACAACAAAAATGCTACAGAATGAAGCTATGATATAATCTGTGCTAAAACTAATTTTTAAACTGGACATTTCTTGTTATACATTAATTATAGAATTAGTACAAAAGGCTTAGTCCTCATAAAATTAAAGAGTATAGACTGCTTTAATTGGTGGTCTATTTCATTAAACAAAACAAAACAAAAAACTCCAGAAGTTTTATCTCTTGAAAAAGTACCCAAGTGAAAAACATGACTTTATAAGTAAATCGCTTTCATAAACTAATATTCACTACAAGATTAGAGCGTGCTACACAAGGTAAAAAGAACATGGGTTTGTAGTCAGTCAAAGAGTTCAGGGCGATGGTTTCAAATGGCTTCAGCACAGTTCTCTAGTACAACACCCTACGTTTCACCCCAGGGAAGGAATGTTGGCAAAGCTCTCTACCACATGGAAACTGCTCTTAAAGCTGTTGGACCCTGAAATTTTATTCAGCAGTCTCAAATCAACCCACAGTTTTTCTCATTCACCCTCCCACTTGGGGCTAGTGCACAGACATGAACACCTATTGAGGAAAACCAAAAATCCCTCCAAACAGCTGCAACGGTAGGCTTGCTTTTCATATATTATTTTTTAATACTGTTTAAGTCTGATGTATCTAATAGTCTTAAATGAAAAGGACATCTCTATTGTGTTTGAGTTTCTGTTACCTTGGGCCATGAATTTTTAACAAGCACTTTTCAGATATCATTGCATAGCATTAATATCAATGCAGGCAAGAACTAGGGCCTGCAAAACTCACAAACGCATTTCAATTTTTGGATTTTTTACAAATTGGCATCTGTAATGCAGCATCAGCAACTCTGAGTGACTCTGCTTGAAGCTACTGAAGAACAATCTGAAACGTTTTCCCAGAGATAAGATCCACAGATGCACCTCAAAGAAGATTTTCCAGTACAGTCCCCAAAATTCCTTATAAAAGTTCTAAATTTCGTCTACTCTGCAATACTGTTGCTATCATTTTCAAAGTTTAAACTAAATAAGCTCAAATAGTGACAAACTATTAAATGTACAAAAATAAGAAAAGATTTATGGATTTTCCATTATTATGTACCAACTAAAAGCAAAAGTCGTTCTCTTTTAAGAATTAAAATTTCAGGTTTAAATTTTAAAATTTTTCTTGGAAATGCTCCTTTCATACCACTACAAATCAAGAGTTCTTATAAAGCAGCAGTTGAAATATGATATTTTAACTCACATGAGACAGGATCTTGTGTCTTCACTTTAACTATTTGTACTACAGGTATCCTAAGATCTCAATCCCATATGAATACCCCTATTCAGGGCACTTAATTATTAAGAAGTACAAATTATCAGTATTTCTTGGATTTTTATTAGACAAATTAAACTTTCTGAAAGAATTTTTCAGAATGTTCACCGATACACAAAGTCTGTTAGTATCTAATTAAAGATCACTAAGGGTTAAATACTTTCTCTCTGGCCCCTACTGCGTACACCCTGCCAAAAACATCCTCTAAGCTTTTAAATATTGCTTCGATGGTCTGCATTTTTATTTCCAAGGAATAAGAGGGTTTTGTTCCACAATAAGCAGGCTACTAGTTTATTAACGTCCACTCACCTTAGTCTCTGCTGAAATGAAGACTACGCGGTCCACCCTACTCCTGTTACTATGCCTGCCCCTGACGCAGCCAGCGCCATCCACTCCACAGGACTCACACGCTACCCGTGAGTTCCGACCAGATGATTCTGAAGAAACCAAATTCAGCCAAGACTATGAAGAAAAATACCAAGATGCAAACAATATCAAGGTACATTATTTCTACTCTAAATTTGTCTTCTAAAGCACTGTCCATTTAAATGCATGTTTTTGTTTTTTAATGAGCATGTCTGATAAGGTAAAGGAAAACATTTTAAATGATTAACTCTTAGTTGTCCATAAGATTATATTTTTAATATTCATGCCTTCCAAACCAAAACGACCAATACCTATGGTAATCAAACAGTGCTACAATAACAAAAAACAAAATGTAAAAAGGAAACTGACGTAGGATGATCCTTGTCTAACTGCAATTTTTATGCTAAGTAAAACTACCCAGTGCCTTATATTTGCATACTATATTGCCTCAAAATAAATTAGGAGAAATATACATGAATTACCTGGTCTATTATTTTAGAAAAAAATAGTTCAGTGAAACAAACAGAAAAGTCCTCATGATGCTAACTACACACAGCACCAAAAAGTAAAAAAATTATACTCCCTTAAAGTTTTTTAAGTCTATCAATTTGTACCAAGGGTCTGTAATTGTCATTGAGTTAACACCCTGCAAGGATAACTTCTGTACCAGATCATTCACATCCTCCTTTATAGGCAAAGTAAATACTTGTGGTTTTCTTGGCACACAGAAAAAAATGCTGGATAAGGAAAAAGTGAACAGAGTATCTAAACTATCATGTGCCCATTGTGTGTCATACACACATACAGTGGAGAGTAAGAAATGCAGACGTATACACATTATTGCTTCAGAACTTCTCCATAAATTAGCAAGATTTTCACTGAATTAACACTGATTTTCCTTTAGCACACCATGAATAAATGTTAACGTCACATTATCTTCCAGAATTAGTTGATATGGTAACATTGTTTTTGCCACCAAGAAAATAGGTATCTCTAGTTACAAGTTAAAAGCAGCATGTCATAACAAACTGTTGACTCACTTGCATGCTTTGAGTAAATTTTAAGAACACTTTCAAAATTCCCTGGTCTAAAAAGCTTAGAGATGACTTTCCTTCTGTTTCTTTTTTTTTACAGGCTCCAGAAGTTTCTTTATGTTAATATAAATGTGTGGACTAATAGCTGAGCAGGAGAGTTGAATTCAGGGGGAAAAGGATGTTCAGGAAGCACACAGATGAAAACTGAAGGCTGAGGACTAGGTCAGGAGCCATGACTGAGCTAAGAGGGAGCAAGCCTTCGAAGGGCAGAAAGAACAGAAGTTCGTCCAATACACTGTAGCTTGCTGGCAAAAAATGTACTCCCTGGGGCCGGGGAGTTAGCTCAGTGGTTCCGGCGCCTGTCTTGCAAGCGCAAGGACCCGGGTTCGATCCCCGGTAACCATATACCATACTGGGTGCGGAAACTCACACCCAACAGCAACCAGTACCACATATCACAGTGCCAGGCGTGGTGGCTCACGCCTGTAATCCCAGCACTCGGGAGGCAGAGGCAGGAGGATTGCTGTGATGTGAGTTTGAGGCTGAGCTGAGGGCCAGCCTGAACCACAAAGTGAGACCCTGTCTCAAAAAAACCTAAAAAAAAAAAAAAGAAAAAAAAAGAAAACGTACTCCCTGAGAACGAGAAGATAAACGATAAAAATCTCCATTTCTAATATTACTAGCTTACAACAGAAGTCTGAACGGGAGAAGAGGCTAGAGTACACGAGCCTTAAGGACGAGGGCAAGGGGGCACACAGATAATTAAAAGGTCCCCCTGGAAGAGACAGAGAGCTCACTCAGAACTTTACACAAGTGGCATGCTGGAGCTCTAGCTGCTAGGGCTGCTCACAACGGCAGAATCTGATAAGAGGAACTAAGTTCAGGCAAGAACCACATCAGAGAGTTTAACTTCAGAAAAACTTTCATTACCATTGCGAGAATTCTCTCCCAGCTTCTCTCCATGTAGAATTTCAAATTTCAGTATTTACCAAATACTGAGTTTAGCCACTGGAAATTGAAAAAGTAAAAGGACTTGGTTCTTTTATTCAAGAAGCGCATAGTTAAAATAAAAATGTATTTGCATTGGAATTTAATGCATGGTTAAAGAGAACTTTATATATAATCCTAATGAAGCACAAAAGAAACACCACTAATTATGAATGAGTATTGTCTGTGATCCAAGTTTATAATCAAACTTGTATTATCATACCTGATAACAAACTTATTTTTCTAATAGGAAAAAGTACCTATGATAATACCTGATGACAGTTTTCAGTTACAAAGAGATGATCCTGTAACACCATCACCCGCTAAGAAAGAAAATGACGGTAAGTTTGTACTCTTTCATCTTATTTTTTCAGAAGACTCTCTGAAAAATAATGACTTTATTCCTTCTAATAATCAAAAACTGCCTCAAGATCCAGTAATTACGAAGTAGAATTTTCATCTCCAATGGTAGGCTCAAATAAGGACACCCAAAATGCGTATGTTTCTACGTGAGAGAGGTGAACCGAAAACATTGACAACATGGACGAACAATCAAAGATAAGACAAGCTCACCCCGCCCCTGGAAACCTATTTCCGGCCCCGCCCCCAAACCTGTTTCTGGCCACAGAAGCTAGCGTGAGAAATAACTAAAGATCGATTACTTGCCAAACACGGAGGAGACGGGGTGCATTCCGGTGTTATGGCCAGAGACTATTTGCCAAATACTATGTACTGCCTCAGAAGGTAAACAAAACATAATTCTTAACCTTCAAGAAACTCATAGAGGAGAAATGGATGTATAAATAACTGCAGCGTTCATTTCAATGAAAACATGATAAAATTTCCTACCAAGTAAGCAAACAGTACTACTTCAGTTATGTATTTATTCTTGTTCTATCATAGATTTCACATAAAAACATGAAAAGTACACTAATTTATATATCACTAAAATATAATTGAAATGAACCAAAATAGGAAATACCTCTTAAAAAATTTAGTAAGTATTTTTAGTCAAAACAAACTTAGGCAAATGGAAAGGTATCTTTTGTTTTTGGAAAAGATGATCATCATAAAGATTCCATTCCTCTATAAATTTACAATTTTAGACAAACCCATTAAAATTACTAGTAATTTTTTTATACAGCAAGGAACTCTGATTTTAAAGCCATGTGCAAAATATGCAAAAATAATCAGAAAACACTGGCTAATGTCAGGTATACACAGGAACTGCACCTATCACATATTAAAATATACTTTAAAAATTATGGATACTATGGTGTGAACAGACAAAAAGGCCAGTGGAATAGAAGAGACCAGAAACAGAAATATATACATAAAAACTTTAGTACATAATTAAGGTACCAATTCAAATCATGAAAGAAAAAAAGATCTTTTCAAAAAGGGAGCTGGGTGCCAGGTGTGGTGGTGTACACCTGTAATCCCAGCATCCGGAAGACGAGGCAGGAGCACTGCTGTTGAGCTTGAGGCTAGTCTAGGCCATAGAGTGAATTAAAGGCTAGTCTGAACCACAGAGTGAGACTGTCTCAAAAAGGGAGAAGGAGGCAGGAGATCTAGGTAGCCTTTTGGAAAAAGACATAATCAGATCCATATCTTATACAGAAAAATGAATTCCAAATGAATTAGCAACATATATGTGTAAGATGAAATCCTACTAGAGACAGCCTAACAATAGGGTGCCTCAAAAATCTAGAGCTTTCAATAAAAGATAACAGACTTTCATAATATTGCGGCCAAAATAGAAAGAAGTTCTGCAAAATTGATGCAGGAAAAAAGGCGGAAAGCCCCATACTTCTTAAAAAAGTAATAGTTGACAAAATGCAATGACTATTGAACTGCTGCAGGGGAAAGGAAAGAGATGTGAATAATAAATGCAAAGAATGACTGGGGGTGACAGCACCTCAAGTCAAGTCACCTCACAAGGGGTCTGAGCTTGGGATACAAATAATGACGGTGGCGATTCTAATTTTCAAGTTAATATTTCACTCATTTAACTACAGGTCTCTGAATTTATTATCCAATGCTGCTAATCTGAAATATGTATCTGATACAACAAACCTGGTAAATTATACTTGTGTTTCCTTATCTCCTCCTTTATGAACTTTTTTGGTATTCAAATGAAGAAATATTAAGTGTTAATAAACTCAACAATTATGCACTGCTAAAGCAGAGAACACAGTGAGGATTACAGAGTTTAGGGCTGGGGATTTAGCTCTGTGGTTCTGGTGTCTGCCTGGCAAGCGCAAGGTCCGGAGTCTGATTCCCAGTAACCACATACCACAATGCTGGGTGTGGTGACTCACACCTATAATCCCAGCACTTGGGAGGCAGAGGCAGGAAGATTGCTGTGAGTTTGAGGGTGGCCCGGGCTACACAGTGAGCTCAGAGCCAGTCGGAACTACAAAGCAAGACTCTGTCTCAAACAAAACAAAACAAAATAGCAAAAAAAAGACTTCAAAATAAAATGTGATCAGTTATCAAGCACAGTGTAAGTCACTGGCTATCAGGCTATCTTTACTATAACCTATGATTTACCAAATATATCTTTTCAAATTAGTAGCTTTTATGATAGCAATGATTTTACCACTAGAGGCCCCTTTTCAAACTATGGCTTAAACTTTTATAATTTTGTTTCCCAACTTAGAAATGCCCACGTGCCTACTGTGTGTGTGTTTAAGCGGCTCTGTATACTGTGAAGAAGTTGATATTGATGCTGTACCACCCTTGCCGAAAGAATCAGCCTATCTTTATGCACGATTCAACAAAATTAAAAAGCTGACTGCCAAGGATTTTGCAGACATCCGTAAGTTAAGTTTAAAGAAGAGATATATAGAATCACAAGTTCCTACACACTTGCAACCTATTATAGATCTGGAATGTCACTGTTGGAGTATTTAGTTGTCTCCACACATCACAAAAATCTATTGGTTTCTGGATAAATCTCCAGACTTCCCTTGTATTGCTTTACTGGCGAGTGACAGTCCATTTAATATGAAGACAACTGAATCTTCTCAAGCACGATACTTCAAGATTATGCCTTTGACAGTAAGCAGAACCAGTATAACAAGGATGCTTCTTAAACCACATTTTATTTTCTACCTTCATTATAAAAGCATAACTGCCTTTAACTTGTGCCTCTTAAACTGGCTACAAAATATCTGAGAAAATTTTTCCTTTTCTTTTTTTTTTTTGAGACAGGGTGTTGCTTTGTAGTTCAGGCTGTCCCTGAGCTCACTATGTAGCCCAGACAAGACTCGAACTCACAGCAATCCTCCTGCCTCTGCTTCCCAGTGCTGGGATTACATGCATGAGCCACCACGCCCTGCATTGTGGTATGTGGTACTGATTGCTGGTAGGTGTGAGTCACCACACCTGGCATTGTCATATGTGGTTACCAGGGATCGAACTTGGGATCTTGCACTTGCAAGGCAGGAGACCAGAACTACTGAGTCCTAGAATTTTATTTTATTTAAAAAATTTTTTTTGAGACAGGTTCTCACTTTATAGTTCAGGCTGACCCTGAGCTCACTATGTAGCCCAGGTAAGCCTCAAACTCAAAGCAATCCTCCTGCCCCTGCCTCTGAGGAAACATTTTTACAATACTAATACTAGACTGTATTCCCCAGGAGTTCTAATTCAGCGATGGGGCCTCGGCAGCATTATTAAAACTTCTGTGATCATTACCATACATGCACAGGCTGGCATATATTTTTAGTTATGTCAAACGTACTTTTTCAGCTGAGGCTGACTAAAACAGCATTCTCTTCTAGTTCCGGCTCTCATGCTGGTAATTAGTGCCCAGTAGAGAGTACTTAGTACCATGTTTTGGGGAGTTTATTGTGGAATGGTTTGCTGTTGAAAATAGCACTTGTGCTGAAGTGTAAGCTAGAGTTTCTAAGTGCAGGAAAACCCGTGAGGTGCCTTAACAGGAAAATACATGTGTTAGAAAAGTTCCTTTGGGACGTAAGTCAGAGCAAGTCAACAACTTGACAGATAGGTTATTAATAAGTTGTTTTTAAACAAACATAATGAGACAAAACAAGGTTTGTATTAAGTGGTTGACAAAAATGACTGGTTGACTATAGGCTTACGGGAACCGCATCCAGCAATAGCGGAGTGTGCACTACATCAGTGTTGCGGCTACTTTATAGAAAATGATTGCTGCAAATAAGAAGCAACTGTAAAACTATCTCAAACAAAAGCAAAACACACCTACATACACACTGAATTTCTTCATCTCTCAGGATATATCACCTTAACAACCCAGGGCACAATTTTGTCTTTGCTATTGTTAACAATAAAGCATCTCGAGAGATTAATACTCACCAGCACAAAGCAACATGTTGGCAGAAAATATTCATTATATGATTCCTCTCAATCACATATAATGCTTACTTCCTATGATTTGTAATACAAATTCCTGAGGAATTTGGAAAAGGATAGATAAATTAGTTACATTAAGGTACCTGCCAAACTTGAGAATTAAGTGAAAGAAAAGCTGAAATAGGAACACCCATCGCCAAGGCTTTAGTGGTGAAAGCTGCCTGCCAGGCTATCTTAAATAACGGCAGAAGAGGAGAGAGAGAAAGAGGGAGGCAGAAAAAGACAGAATGTTGGGAAGTGGAGAGGGGTTTTTATGGGGACCTGGGGCCTGGGGGAGCATCGGCGGTCAAGATTGGCTTTGCCTGGGTGACGAGTGAGGGAGCTCCCTGACAGTCTGCCCTTTGGTGCTTGTGGGAAAGGAAGTCTTTTTGGATCTGGCCCAGTGTAGGCGTCTTTTTGTAAACTGGTGACTAACATTCCAGCTTTTGTTGTCATGAAAAAGGGGCAGGTCTCTTCTTCTGAAGCACTTCCTCTGTAAAGGGGTGTAGAAGGCTGGCCAGGGGTCCTGGAGGCAGAGGCAGAAGGGTACTGACTGGTTAGTGAAGGACCTCATGCGCTCCCGCAAAAGGCATTTTGAAAACAACAGAACAGGCAACATCGAACAGCAGAATAATGCAGAGACTAGTGAAAGGCCCTGTGAAAGGGAGGAGCCAAGGGAGCCACCGGTTAAATATCCCAGCACAGGTTGCAGGTTGTCTAGTTCCTGTCACACTTTTCTACGTGTTCTCTCAGTTCTTTAGCAACTGTTATGGTGTTAGGGAACAGGATGGGCAAGGATCAGCCCTGTTAAATGGAAGACAAAGGCAAGGAGGGCTCTTTCTGTGTAAGGCAAGGCCTGCAGCAAGTCTGAGGGCCAGGGGGGTGTAGATGAGCAGGAAGGGGAGAGGGCAGTACAGTGGGGCGGCTGGGAAAGGACTTGTGCTTTTACCTGGCGAGACAGCAAAGCAGGAGAAAAGTGAAAAGGAGAACCTCATCCGTGGTGAAGTGTGAGAGGCTGCCCCGAAAGGCGAGGTCTTCGGCCCAGCACAGGATCACCTCAACTGTGTTACCTCTCTAGAGAAAGACGAGGGAGACCTTGTTCCACCTGGGAGTGGAAGTGTGAGAACTGGGAAGATAGCCAGGAGTGGGGCACGGAAGTCACTCCTCCGGGATGCGGGCAGCATTCAGTGTGGTGGGACTTGTCAAGACAGAGGAGTGTTTAGCTTCAAGAGGGCTGGATCTGAGCTTGGAGGAGACAAGAGAATAGCGAGGCTGATGTGTGTGACAAGGGGAACCAGGGGTCCTTCCCTACAAATTTGACCGCGGTGGGGGTGGTGAGGCCCACCTCTGAAGGCCCTTGCAGTTTGGTTTAAAGGTCCGGCTGAGAGTGTTTTTAGGTAAACTTGGTCTTCTGATGTGACTTGGAGACGGCCCCTGTCTGTATGGCTTGGGTAGAAGTTGATTTGCATAGGCCTAGAGAAGATGGTGGGTCGGGTTAAAGAGTGGAGACAGTCTGCCAGAGGGGGAGAAGAGTCAGTTATATTATGTAAGAGGGTCTGCTACACATGAGTTGAGAGGAGTTTGGGGAAGGGGCTTGCAAGCGGTGGCCCTGAGGTGGGTGAAAGTGAGAAGTAGTAGTTCTGTCCCAGGCGCCTGTAACTCGAGACAGAGCTTGAACAATTGGGCCTTGATGAGACACTGGCTCTTTTAACTTTCATTGAGGATTGAGAACCTACTCTGGGATGAGGACCTACTCTGTGTCGAGAGCCTGCGCTGTGAGTTGAGTGACACAAGAGACGAAAGGGGGGGGACATTATCTGACTGGATAGGGTGAGGTAGGCCGAATCAGGGAATGATCTCTGTCAGGAGAAGGTAACGGCTGAGGCTCCCTTAGAAGTTGTGGGGAAAGCTTCAATCCATCCTGAGAAGCATCTACCAATGTAAGATATTTTAGTTTTTTGTGAAGAGGCATGTGGGTGAAGTCTATCTGCCAATTTTGTCTAGGGAGGCCGACTCTAGCCTGGTGTATGGGAAAGGATTTTGTGTGTAAGCCACCTTGGGGCGAGGTTACTGACAGATATTACATGTGCGAGTGACCTGTTGAATGAAGGAGGGCACAGATGGATGACGGTGTGGGCCGGACTAGCCACAGAGGCTTGCCTGTCTGATGGGGGGAGTTGTGCATGTCAGTCAGGACAGACAGAGCCTGGGAGTGGGCCAAATGTGGCAGCTTGTAGAAGAAGCCGGTCTACTTGAGCAGCTCCCTGCTGGAGCCACGTTTGCTTTTTTGTTTCGTCATAATGAGAGGTGATGGGAGGATGGCAAGACGTTGTGTAACAGGAGATGGTTTAGTGCAGCTTGTCTGGTCTCAACAAATGTCCGCCCTACTGCTACCTTGTGAGTCAGGGTTGTGGAAGACGGATGACCGTCACAATGTGTGACTCCTGCCTTGAGGGGGGGTCTGGCTGTCTGAAATAGTCTGAGAATTAGGGGCCTGTTAGTGATGGGGGAACCCTCTGTGGAGAGGAATCTTCTTTCCTGCTAGATAACAGAGTGAGAACATAGGATATAAGAAGTGTATTTTGAATCTGTTTACTGTCTTGGAAGCTGCAAGGGTCAGGGCTCCAGCAAGGGGAATGAATTCAGCCTTTGGGATGCTGCTGTTCCTAGCAGAAGTGAATTGTTCTCAAAAATTGTACTGTGGGAAACAATAGCGTACAAAGCCCATTTTTGTCCCAAGGGAGTAGTCAGTGAGTCCACTGCCATCAATGAACCAGGTGTGAGCTAGGCTGGGCAAGGGGGTAGGAAAAATGAAGGGCAGAGGAGGAAGGAAATGATCTAAGGCTTCAGTGCAGGAGCAGGACAGGTTTGGTTGGGAGAAATGTCACAGGGCTGAGAGGGGAGCAAGACCATAAAGTGAAATGAGCACTTTCGACAAAGGTCACGTGAACATCTGGAGATTTGAGGCAGCAAGATTGGCTAAATTTTTAGGTCTAAAAAATGGTATGGGGACTTAATATCTGTGAATTGGCCGAAAGTGAGCTTGGCATTTCCTGAGCCAGGAGGGCTGCTGCGGCCAGCACCTGTTGGCGTTCTGGCTGCCCTCTGATGATGGGGTCAAGCTGCTTGGAGAGATGTGCCACCACTATAAAAGTAGGGGCTTTTTCTTGTCCTACAACATCCCAAACTATTCTATTTTTCTGTGACATAAAGAATGAAGGGTAGGGCTAGTTTAGACAGAGAAAGGGTGGAGGCCGAGAGAAGGTTAGTTTTTAGAGAGGAAAAGGCTGGCTAGGGTCTAATGGCTCAGACAGTCCCTTTAGAGACCTCAATAGAGGGGTTTGGCTAAGAGAATGAAGTAAGGATCCAGAGGTATGATCGGTCAGTCAGGCCGAGAAATGAGAGTTTTGGTCCTGGAAGAGGAGATCAGAGAGGAGCGACTTCAATCAAGAGAGATTTCCCTTTGCAGGGAGAAAGAGACACCGTGGTAGGTAACAGATTGTAGAGTCTTTGGTGGGGGGGACATTCAATATCTGGGGTCAGGGAGGAAGTTTAAGAGCATCACAGTATGGGCCGAAGTGTTTCAGAATAGCTACAGGGGAACAAGCCATCGACGTACTGAAGCAGGACGCAGGGGGTCAGGTTAATGCAGGCCGGGTTGACGGCAAGGGCCTGGCCAAATAGGTGGGGGCAGTCTCGGAACCCTTGGGGCAGGACTGCCCAGGTGCACTATTGGGAGTGATTGTGTCTCCGAGTCAGTCAGGGGAAGGTGAACAGATCCTGAGAGGCAGGAGTAAGGCAATAGTAAAGCATCTTTGAGATCAAGAACTGTGAAGAAAAGGGTGTTGGCTACGATAAGGGAGAGGCGGGTAGAAGGGCTGGGGACCTCTGGGTGGATGAGAGAACAGTGACATTAACTGCCCAGAGGTCTGGAACCAGGTGGTAGCCGCTGTTGGGCTTGATGACTAGGTAAGTGCATCGTGAGGGGAGTGAGTGGGTCTTCGATGCCCTTGTCTGTGTAATCCTTAAATCCCTGTCTGTGTTTGAGAGCTATAGAGTATTGAGGGACATTAGGGAAGAGGGTGGGATCTTTGAGAGAGATCTTAATGTCTTAATGGGGGGAAGATGGACAGGGATAGACAACCGAGTGAGGTCCCAGATGTTAGGAAGAGTAGTTGGCAGTGAGGGAGAGGACACAGGGTGGAGAGGAGGGAAAAAGAGCAAATGAGAAGTGGCTGGGTTTGGGCGGGCACAGAAACTAATGATGGCCCTAAATATAGTTAAGATATCATGGCCTAAAATGGGTTAGGACATGTGGGAAGGACTACAAATGCATGTGTGAAGAGGGCGCACTAGTGTAAGCAGACAAAGAATACCATCATGACTGGCATGGTGGGTTTCCCACTGACCAGTTCAGAACTGGCACAGTTTAGGGATCCTTTCGTAGCGTGGTGACCCTAAGACTTCACTTAGAAAAGGCATCACGAGGAGGTAGAGATGTAGCTCAGTGGTTCCAGCATCTGCCTAGTAAGCACAAGGTCCCATATTTGATCTCCAGGCACCACATATTACATTGCAGGGCATGGTGGCTCACACCTGTAATCCCAGCACTTGGGAGCCAAAGGCAGGAGGACTGCTGTGAGTTCAAGGCTGGCCTGGGCTACATACTGAGTTCGGGGCCAGTCTGAACTACAAAAGCGAGATTCTGTTAAAAAAAAAAAAAAAAACAGGTATCACAGTTCGACACCCAAGGTGCCCAGAGATGCTTAGTATCCAACAAATTTACACTGATGGGCCTAGGGGTGTGGTGCAGTACAGAGTGCTTGTCTAACACATGCAAACACCTTCGTTCAGACCCCATACTGCAAACAACAAATGTTGCGGAGCTGTTATCAGCAGACACTGTACTAGGCACAAAGATAAAGGGTGTCTGAGCGATCTGTTAAACAAATGCTTTTTGTTCATTCTGCACAATGCAATTCTAAACTCACACTTTAAAAAGTTATTATTTTCATCAGTACATGTTTGACATACACGATGATTACATTCTTTGTGTGGAGCTGGTATGTGTACATGACACATCTTAATTCTTTTTATCTCCTATGTCTTTGTGTATTTCCCCCTCAAGCTAACTTAAGACGACTTGATTTTACTGGAAATTTGATAGAAGAGATAGAAGACGGTACTTTTTCAAAACTGTCTCTGTTAGAAGAACTTTCACTTGCTGAAAATCAACTACTAAAACTTCCAGTTCTTCCTCCAAAGCTCATTCTACTTAATGCAAAACACAACAAAATCAGGAGTAGAGGAATCAAAGCAAATACATTCAAAGTAAGTGTTTTACAGTATGATGGAAACCACTATGAATCAGGTATAATATGCAAAAAGAAAAACTTTGGCCTATTACTGTGTTTTCATTACGTTTTATTTTGTTTTTTGAGACAATCTCATGCTGTTTAGGTTGACCTTCATCTCTTGAGCATCAGTGATCCTCCTGCCTCAGCCTCCTGAGTAGCTGGGACTACAGGTGTGCAACACACCATTCAGTTTTTATTTTGATTATATTTTAAAATTATTTTGATGTAATAAAGACCATGCTTACATAATAAACAGCCATACTGGTAAGCTCATTCTGCTATCTACTGCTGCATCTCACAATCCATAATCTTTATATTTCGTTTCATAAGACTGTATGCTATCTTATTTGTTTGCTTATTTACACGGTAAATATTTAGACAGAGTCAGCTGGTCCCTCATGGCACTTAGTCGATCAAAGCTCAAACTGGGCCAGGCATGGTGGTATATACCTCTAATCCCAGGACTCAGGACTGAGGCAGTAGTATTGCTGAAAGTTCCATGACGGCCTATACTACACAGTGAGTTCAAGGCCAAACTGAACTATATAATGAGACGTTGTCTCAGAAAACAAAATAAAACGCCCTCAAACTGGGACCTTTCCTATGTTTCTTTTTCCTTACACATTAACAATTTATAAATGTCAGAAAAATAAAGTTTCAAAAGTAAACATTGGGGTGGGGGCAGGGGCGATTAGCTCAGTGGCTGCACCGCCTGCCAAGTGCAAGGTCCCTAGTTCAATCACATACAACAGTGCTGGCATGGTGACCGACGGCCACCAGCAATCAGTAGTACATACCACAATGTGGGCATGGTGGCTCACACCTGTAATTCCAGGGCTCAGGAGTCAGAGACAGGAGGATTTCTGAGTTCAAGGCTGAGTTCAGGACCAGCCTGAACTACAAAGCGAGACCCTGTCTCAAAAACTTAAAGGAAAATAAAATTTAAAAAGTAAACACTAAATCTGACTTTTAATATGTAAAAATCTAAACTATAACACTCCGTAAAGATTTTCCTTTTAAGTATCCTTTTTCAATTTTAAGGGACTATTTATTAGTACCAGGGATTGAACTAGGGACCTTACACTTGTAAGGCAGACGCTGGAACCACTGAGCTAAGTTCCTGACTTAAGCTATATTTTCAGTTATTTCAGAATTTCTCTGTTTTGTATGAGAGATTCAGAAGTTAAGAAGCATGGAGGGGATTTTTCAAGGGAAAACTCACTTAAAAAAATAATACGCAGATATGAATTGAGTAGGCCAGCCCTTGAAATACTGTCACATTAAAGACCTATAAGCTGATCAGTATTTCATAAAAAGCATGTGTAGAGCCGAACACTGCGGCACTTGCCAGTATTCCCAGCTACTAGAGAAGTTAAGGCAGAAAGATCACTCTAGAAGTTCAAGGACAATCTTGGTAAGATACTAAAACTCTGTCTCAAAAAAGTACTTTAAAATTTTGGATTTTAAACATAGATTTGTGACAAGGTGGCATCAAAATGATAAACTTGATATACTTTAATTTTGCTTACTGCCCTAGGCCTGCAAGGCCAATGATAAAGTCAGCTACTGTAACTCACGAGACCCATTTGGAGGACAAGTGCATAGTGTCCATATGGTACAAGAGTAGGGTACTTAAGAAGGGCTTACCTACAGCACAGAAAAAAACTAGCAAAATTTAGCACCTCATTTGTACTTTCAAAGTTAAAGAAAAAGAGAACTTCCAGCACAAACTACATTCTGAAACCATGATATACAATCATACATGATAATGAGTTACTGATCTGAAGGGCAATCTAACCTAAAGCCCTCCTGGGAAAAGCCACATCAAGTGAAGTAGTTTAATAAACTGCTGCAAGAAGCATCTTGCTAAGCTCACAGTTCTTAGGAGTAGTGCAGCCGGGATGGAAGTTCCAGAGGCTCAAGAGAGGTTAGTTAGGGCACCATCAGCATTCAAAAATTAAGCCACACAGAGTGGCCTCATTAGCTGCTCCTGAGACAAACTCAAAGGGCCTCATGCACCCAGGTTGGATATTCAGAAATGAGACGTGGCAGAGTCAGCAATGACCCAAACACACTACTTACGAAGCTAAAACCGGAAGCCAAAACAAGATACTACCATACCGACCAATGACACTATTGATATGTGTTAATACTGACATCCTTTTTAGTTCATGTATTGCTTTAATCCTATGAAGGAATGCACAGACGTCAGTAACACACAAACCAAATCTTCTTTTCAGAAATTGAATAAGCTCTCCTTCCTCTATTTGGACCATAATGCCCTGGAATCTGTGCCTCCTAATTTACCAGAAAGTCTGCGAATAATTCATCTTCAGGTATGACTGTTCCTTCAACAATGTCTGGCTTTAATTACCTACAGGTCATCATCATGAATTGTTGGGAAACTTTCTCTTTCACATTTGAATCATGGTTAGATCATTACAGCAGTGTGACAATGACTATCAAAAGTATCACTATCTAGCCAAGCATTGGTGATTCTTGTCTATAATCCCAGCCAGTCAAGAGGCTGAGGTGGGAGGACTGTAATTTCAGTTCTATGTAACTTAGCAAGACCTTGTCTCAAAACAAACATAGTAGCTGAGGATGTACTCCAGAGATTCTGTGTTTAACGTTCAGAACTTAAAAAAAAAAAAGTATTGGGCTGGGAATTTAGCTCAATAGTTCCAGCGCCTGTCTTGCAAGTGCAAGGACCCGGGTTCGATTTCCGGTAACCACATACCTATACTGGGTGTGGAGACTCATGCCCAGTAGCAACCCAGCAGCAACCAGTACCACGTACCACAGTGCCGGGCATGGTGGCTCACGCCTTTAATCCCAGCACTCGGGAGGCAGAGGCAGGAGGACTGCTGTGATGAGTTTGAGGCTGAGCTCAGGGCCAGCCTGAACTACAAAGTGAGACCTTGTCTCAAAAAACCTAAAAAAAAAAAAGTATTAAGATGTAAACAAATGAATACTGCTTTCCAGAGCAAGTGAACAGCTTGTAGATATGAAGTTTGCCTTTGAGCAGGACTTATTTCCAAATGTATACATGACATTTCCTAATGAATCTTAATTCATGGGTTGGAAGTGAAGAAACACTTTGTCCTCTAATTTCCACATACAGTGGTGAACATCTTCCTTTGAAGACTTCCTAGCTGGTTTTATAACATTAAATTGGAAATGCAAAAATGAAGGAATGAAAATAAAACTACAATTGATCTCTTATCCTAAGAATTTCCTCCTCTTGTCTCATTTCTTTTGAGGCGATGTGTTAAAACCCAGGACTTTTACATTGAACTAGATCTCCAACCCTTTTTAAAATGTAACACAGGGTCTATTGCCCAGGATGGGCTTGAATTTGTAATCCTCCTGTCTCAGCCTCCCAGAGTGTTAGGATTACAGCCATAAGCCATGAAGTCTAGCTTCTTTCTACTTTAGAGACTGAATATTCAAGGCTATCGTACCCACTTTGAGTTGATGCTAAAGAATACTTTATTCAGCTAGTATAATCTCACTTATATTCAGAACTTGATGCTATACACGGATATGACTCCAAATAATGGCAAGTAGTCTGTTTTTCCAAAATAACACTACACACTTAAAAAGAATGATGAGATTGCAAAGAGGATTTAATTACTGTGAGGATATATGCTACGTACAATTAGCTTTAAAGTACTTTTTAGATGAGGCATTCTGTGGAATCCCGTTACATAGTAGGCAATAAACTGATTTCAGGCTTTTGAGCAATTTTTTTTCCTTTTGTTTTTCAGTTTAACAACATAACTTCGGTTACTGATGATACATTCTGCAAGGCTAACGACACCCGTTATATTCGGGACCGTATTGAAGAGATTCGTCTCGAGGGCAATCCTATCATCCTGGGAAAGCATCCAAACAGCTTCATTTGCTTAAAAAGATTACCGATAGGGTCATACTTTTAACCGCTATCAACACAGAATATAAGTAAAAGTATACCTACTTATAATCTTTCTCAGCAATGTGTCAAGGAAAAGCAGTAGTGGTTGAATATTATTCTTGTATCCCATTATGAAGGAATTTTATATTCTCAAAGATAAGTAAAAATCTTACATACAAGCAAAAACAAAGGAGTGTGAAAAAACTAAAAAGCAGTTTTTAAAATCCTTGTAGTTTACACTAGACTACCATGTAAAAGGCATGCCTTAATATAAATACAATTGAGATGCATTAGTCTCATTACTAATGAGGTGAAGGCTAAGACACTATCCGTTGTTTGTCCTTCCTGGCCTTCACTGTAGCTCAAAATCTTTCGGGCAGCCATTCCAAAAACTCTGAAAAGCTAAATATTTCTAGTGAGCACCCATGTTTCCTATATGACTCATCATTACACCATCAAGTAAGAACTCTGTTTTCCTCCTATCAAGGCAGCTATCTAACCATAGTTTCACTTAGCCTGGGAAGTAGAGTGTAGCCTTATGCCTACAAAATATTTTTTGAATAAAGTAGAATGTTACTCTCTGATTAACCACTTACACAGAAATGTTCAATTTTCTGTTTTGTGGTCACACAGTCTTTAATACAATAGTAAATTTTTCTTTAATCTAGATTTATTGTCATAAAACATTTGAAAATGACAAACCAGTAAGCTTATAAGAAAACAAAGCAACAACAAAAACCCCAGATGTCTAGTCTATTTCTCAGAGAATAGTAAGTAGCCTCCTCCACCGTAAAGATTTTAAATATGAGATAATTGCAAAATATTTTCTTTTTACACAATAGGAATGAACATCTCAATGAATTTGCTCAACCCTAAGAAATGAGAACAAAGTGTCCTCTATGGTGTCATGGCACCGCCCCTGCTGGCCACATGCTCAAGTGTTCACCTGAGCCTGCCGATGTTCACAACACAGCTCCTAGCAACAGTTCTCAACACCCACGCAGAGCAGATGCAATGAATGCCAAGTCTGTTCCTCCATCTGCTACTGACAAGGACACCAAATTAAAGTTCTTAAACTAAGCTTCTTGCCCACACCCTACTCAAAGGTCTTAGTCTACACATTGCTTTGGAGTCACAATGTGTGTATACCAAAGTACTAATGTCATTTCTGTTATAAATTATACATGAGAATCAAGTTGGTCACTATTACATACCCATCTCAGAATCCATATTCAGTCCTACTTTTAAGCATGTCCTTATTTTTATCTAAAATGATCCTCCACTTGTCAAAGCTGGCCCCAAGATGAAATTGTTCCTTTTAAGCATCTGTGATCTCTTACGGTCACAGTTATTATTCTAATATTGCTTAGTAACTTACTCATTTACTTTGGTAATTAGTGATCATAGCTGCTATGCTGCTTCCATATTTGTGAGCATGTGCCATTTCTTTGTGACCGAAAGCTGAGGGCACCGAACATGGCCTTGTCTTTACACGTTTATGATGCCTAGCACAACAGTGAGCATGTGTGAATTAAATCACAATAAATATTGTAAAATCTATCCAAACCAGAGAGTTCTGTTTTATTTGAAGAAAATAGAAATCTTTAAATTATCATAAGCTTGAATAAACCAGTGGAAACAATTTTATCTGGAAATATTTACCCAATAAAGGAGGATTTCATGATAAGGCTGAGTCTACAGAAAGCCGTTTGATACATCTCTTAAGTTTCTGTTTTTCAGAACAAAAATGTATACCTATATTCTTTTAATATCAAAATTTACTGAGAAAAGCACCATAATTCTCAAATTAAAAAAAAAAATGAATATAGATAGTATACAGCTTCATCCACAGACTCTGAAAATGGAAATAAGCAATACAAATTATACCACCAAGATCCAGAAGGAAATAGAGAAACAAGTGAAAATACTCTGATGTGCTTATAGTAATATAGATGTTTCATTTTTGGCAATAATTAAAGAAATACAGGCTTAAAATTATGAATGATCTACTCTTTATAAATGTTGCTGAAAGAAATGAAAGGCATACATAAATGGAGAAACATTCTGTGATTCATGGATTGCAAAATTTACTAGCAAGGGCCAGGGATTTAGCTCAGTGCTTCCGGCGCCTGTCTTGCAAGTGCAAGGACCTGGGTTCGATCCCCGGTAACCACATACCTATACTGGGTGTGGAGACTCACACCCAGCAGCAACCAGTACCACATACCACAGTGCCGGGCGTGGTGGCTCACGCCTGTAATCCCAGCACTTGGGAGGCAGAGACAGGAGGATTGCTGTGATGAGTTTGAGGCTAAGCTCAGAGCCAGCCTGAACTACAAAGTGAGACCCTGTCTCAAAAAAAAAAAAACCTAAAAAAAAAAAAAAATTTACTAGCAAGATGACAAAACAATCTCCAGATTCACTCCAATCCCTAAGAAGGTGCCAGAGATGTTTTTTGCAGAAATAGAAAAATCCACTTTAAAGTATATATGAAATCTCAAGTGACCCCAAATAAATGGAAGACGCTTAAAAAAAAATAGAAGACTCAAATCCTAATCTGAAAACTTACCACAAAGCTACAGTAATCAAAACAGTGTGGCATTGCCATCAATGCAGACATGTCACCAGTGGAATAGACTAGAGAACCCAGCAATAAATCCATGATGTACTATATGGTTAGATGATTTTCAACACAGGCGCTGAGAGCACACATTGGGGAAAGGAAAGTCTCATCAACAAATAGTGCCGGAAACACAAGATACACATGCACGAAAGAATGCAGTCTTAGTTACTTTTCTCACTGTTGAGACAGAATACTTGACATTCAAAGCTATGAGAGGAAAAGTTTATTTCACCTCACAGTCTGTAGAGGTTTCAGTCCATAACTTGCTGGCTCCTAGGCAGAAGAGCATGGCAGAGCAGAAGACAAATAGTAGCGACAAGTGACACTCTTTCTATCTTTTATGTCTTATCCAGCCTACTCACACCTAGGGTGTGACACCCTGCCCAGAAATAAGACAAATTACTTGGTGGACTAATTAGTAATCACATACCCTTAATCCAAGCATCACTCACTTCAGATCCAGCCACCTCCAAAAAGCTCCATCTATGACTGTGTGAAGCTTTTTAAGGGGCGGGGGCATATAGATACAAACTTTAACAAAAGGTATTGGAGCTTTACTCTATGCCACATACAAAAATTAATTCAAGAAGGACCAGAGACCAGATATGTCAGTACAGGCCTGTAATCCTATTTCTCTCGGAGGCTGAGGCAGGACACTTACAAATTCAAGCTGAGTATGGGCAATTTAGTGAGACCTTATCTCAAAGTGATTTTTTTTTAAAAAGGGAAGAGATACGACAGTGCTGAGGACCTAGTTCAGTCCCCACTACCACCCAATAAAACAACAAAAACCTGGCCTTAAGCACTAAACTACAAATTCTAGACAGAGAAAATTATTTTCAAGAATGAATTTGGTAATAATTTCTTGGATTGGACCCCAAAAACACAATAAAAAATAAGACAAACAATTTAATCAAAATTTTGTATATTAAAAAATACTATGAAGAGAATGAATGATAATGTAGAGAAAGTATTTGCAGATCACAAATTTGATAAGAAGTTAATATCTACAGTACATAAACAGCTCTTACAATTCAACAAGAAAAAGCTGAAACAACTGAATCATGACACATTCACCACAGAGATGTGAATGTCCATTAAGCACATGGAAAGATATTTAGCTCTGCTAGTCTATATGGAAGATGCAAACCAGAACCAAAGTAGGGTATCACTTTTTACCTACAGGACTGATTTTTACAAAACAACAACAAAATATCATGTGTTGGAAGGTGGTGGAGAAACGGATCTCTTGTGTTTTACTGGTAGGAACACAAAACGGTGTTGCTGCCGTGAAAAATCTCCTAAAAATTAAACATAGAACTACCATTTGATCCAACAAATCTACTTCCCAGCATACATTTAGAACAGTAAAAGCAAGGATATGAAGAGATATTGATACACTTATGATTACAGTACGGTTGTTCTCATGGTGAAAAGATGGAAATAATCCAAGTGTTTAGCAGTTGACGAGAGGATAAGCAAAATGTGATACAATAATTATTTAGCCTTGAAAAGGAAATCTGACACATGCTACAACATGGATAATAAACCTTGAAGAAATAATCCACCAAAAAGGACATTACACTTATATTGAAACAAGACAAAAAACAAATCTTGGGCAGCCTCCCTTGTCACTATGTAACTCCTGGTTCTGCTATACATCAGGTAAACAAGATTCTCGTTAAGAGTCCAGTGATGACCTGACTTCCCAGGAATCTGCTTTCCTTCAGAGCTGGCCTCCCCACCCCGGTACTAATTGGGCCGACAGTCACATTCCTGTCAGTGACGTCTTTACAACCTTTAAGGAACTGTGGGCCCTCACAACATACAGATGAGACTGGTAACTGTGTCCTCTAAGCAAAGTTCATGACGCCTTGTTCTCACAGGATCCACAGGGAACACAACTGTCATCATGTGAGAAATGACTAACTTGCTTGTTTGCCTTTGTAACCTTGCTAGCGTACCCTGTTTCACGTCACTAGAATGACCTTAAAAAGACCAGCTCTCCCTTTTGATCAAATGTGTAAGGAGTGGAACTTCTCTCTGTTCAACACTCTTCCTTTGGACAGGAGTCCATTGAGATGGTGTATACTTTAAACCTGAAATAAAACCTCCTAAATCCCACAGGTTTCTTCTATCTTCTAATAATACAACAATATGAGGTACTTAGGATAGTCAAACTCATAGAAATAGGAAATCCAATAGTGTTTACCAGAGACTGGGGCAAGGAGGAAACAGATACAGAGTTTAATCTGAGATGATGAAAAAGAAAACGGTTTCAGAAAAAATGGGACTATATTTTTCCGTCCTAGAAATGTTATCACTAACAAAGCCGGCTCACGGAGTGCTCCATTTCCTCTGTAAAACAACACACTGATTAGACTTCTCCACCTGCACAGAGAGCACCTGGAGCGGTGATGGTGAACCGTTTAGAGCTTTCAATGATAAACGGCCCACGGCAGCATGCAGGCCGGATCACCACACCTTACTTACAGTCAAATCAGCTTTTCAAATGGGGAACTGTGTTAGTTATGTTCCCTTCACTGCTGAAGTAAAATACCCGGCGCTCAGAGTTATAGGGGAAAAGAGTTCATTTAGCTCACGGTTTGTAGAGGTGTCAGTCTATACACGACTGGCTCTAGGGAATAGTGGCATGTGGTAGAGGGGCACCTTAGAGGAAAAACAATTCATGGTGCCCACACAATGGCAAAAGCAACAAGAGAATATTAATCGTGTCTTTCTGCCCCTTTTATTTTATCCAGACTACGAGGACTAGGCCAAATCAGTGTCCTGGTTTAGTAATCACAGGTCCTTACCCCTGGCATCACATACTTGAGATTCAGTCAACTCTTAAAAAGCCACCGAACGAGGCTTTAGGGGACATCTAGACTCAAACCATAACAAGACCAGAGATCACAAAATCATCACCTACTCAAGTGCACAAAGAAATATTCTATTGAGTAGAGGTGGTTCATTCATTAGCGTAACCGTCAGCATATTCGCCAATCATTGTATTTCATTGATTGTGAGGCAAACATGATTAATTGTTCTGGAATATGACTAGATGCGAGAAAATATACCAAAATCATAGGAGCTCTTCACGGGACTGCAGTATGGTCTGCCTTTGTTGCACTCTGGAGAAAACCCTATCTTCACATATTAGTTCAGTCCAAAAGGATAAATATAATAATAAAAAAGAATACAACCCAAAATAAAGAAAGGTTATAAACCAGACTTAAAAACAACAGTTATGACACGGTCAGGCTTCTGAAGGAACTGAACTTTGAACTATTATTTGCTAATTCTTTCAGAACTAGTTTTTGAGTGGCTCACAACTGTCAGTTATTTAATGTTATCCCACTGTGTAGGACTGGAGAGATTGCAATGCAATCAAGTGTAATTCTGGTTTTGTTCCCAAAACAAAAAAAAGAAGTGCTTTAAAGTATCTCTACCAGATCAAGAACATTACAATATTCAGGTTTCAATATTTAAAATCAAAATACGTACTTTGCCTCAGAAAGTTAAACGTATGCTGCTTCATAACAAGCCTATATGATTACATCTCATCAGCACTGTTTTATGTCAATTATCCATGAAAGACTTAAGTGTAGATTTTAACACAAATTAGAACATAACTACACTTCACTCAAAATACTCTATAATATAAAATATTGATTTACACAGAAGCTTCTCCTCTCTTTGTAACAAATGCTTTAAAAATCATGAAGCCAGAGAAAATTTTTCTATTCTCTGAAAACTTTAAGTACATTAGGGTGCATCACCAAGTAACACCAGCTTCATATTCTACATATATTTAAATTCGAGACTTTAGATTTTACCTTGAAATGTTTAAATGTGCGCTTACGATATTCATACCATTCCACAAAAAAATGTAGGCCTCGGAAAAACATAAATAAATCTCTTCTTTCTTCTGCTCTGTGGAAATAAGATTCTATGATTAGTAAATATCATTATAAACAGACCAAATCTGGCTTTTTAAAATTTATTCTTTTCATATGTTCCATGTTAACACTTAGTAGTTCATATACCTCTCTATACTGATTCCTACACCTCTGCGTATGTCCCTCCGGTGTAAAAGCTAATGCAAAGTGGATATTAAAACAGAAACAATAAACCTGCTAGAAAACAGGTTAGGTAGAACTCTTGGAGATACTGGCGAAGGCAAAGACTTCATGAACAAAACCTCAGCAGCAGGGGTATTAGCAAAAGGAATCAACAACTGGGATCTCATCTTATTAAAAAGCTTCTGCACAGCAAGAGAAAGCACTAGCAGAGAGAAAAGACAACAATATGGGAAAAAAAATTTTACCAGCTGTTTCTCAGACAAAGGGCTACTATCTAGAGTATATAAAGAGCTTTAAAAAATCAGCCCCCTTAAAAAAAATTTAAAGATCCAATTCAAAAATGGTCATGTGAAATGAACAGATACTTTTCAGAGGAAGAAGTAAGAACATCTAAGAGAAATTCTCAACATCACTAGTCACCTGAGAGATACAGATGAAACAGCACTAGATTTCATTTCACTCTACAAAGAATGGCTGTTATCTCAAAATTAGCCAGTAACAAATTCTGGCAAGACTGGGAGGAGAAACTCTGGAAATTAGTGCGGAGATTCCCAAAAACCTAGAATTAGAGGTCCTATTTGACCCTGCTATTCCCCTGCTAGGGATATACACAAATTAAAAGATTCATATCACAGTAACATATGTGCACCCATGTTTATAGCAGCTCAGTTTGTGATAGCAAACTCTTGGAAACAACCCAAATGCCCATTAACTGGAGACTGGATAAAGAAGATACGAGATTTTTCATAAAATGGAGTATTATTCTGCCATAAAGAAGAACAAACAAGTGTTTTATTCTCAAATGGACACACCTTGAGGACATACTCATAAGTGAAATAAATAGGACAGATATGTAAATACTATATATTTTCTCTGGTATGAGGAACTGAAGGTGTAAATGAGTTGTAAAATGTATGATAGGTATTGTGAAATAGTAAGAAAATATTCAAAGGGAAAAGGGGGGGTTAGGGGAAAGTAAAAAAGGAAAAGAAAAAGATGATTAAAAAGGTAACAAAGCTTATACGCATGGGGGTAAAGGGTTTAGGGGGCAGGAGAATGGGAATAAAATGAGAATTCATGACATGTACTGGTAAAAATTCTCAATGTTGATTGTGATCATACCATGTATATAAAATACACCAATAAAATCAATTTTTTAAAAAGCTAATGTTCATTGCTAATGCTAGGGTATTAGTCTGAAATGCCCTTTTCAATTGTTTAACCTGTCTGTAACTTTTTTTTTTTTTTTTTAAGGTTTTTTGAGACAGGGTCTCACTTTTGTGGTTCAGGCTGGCCCTGAGCTCAGCCTCAAACTCACATCACAGCAATCCTCCTGCCTCTGCCTCCCGAGTGCTGGGATTACAGGCGTGAGCCACCATGCCCGGCACTGTGGTATGCGGTACTGCTTGCTGCTGGGCACGAGTCTCCACACCCAGTATAGGTATGTGGTTACCAGGGAATCGAACCCGGGTCCTTGCACTTGCAAGACAGGCGCCGGAACCACTGAGCTAACTCCCCGGCCCTGTCTGTAACTTTTAAACCTCTCAAATGCCCCATTCTTCATAAAAATCTTACTTAAGGAGTTTAACAAAGATTGTTTATATGCCACTTTCTGATACAGAATTTTAATTCTGTGGAAGTTCTCTATCAGTGATAGAGGAGTCACTGTTACACTAATGAAACGACAGAAGTGGACCTGATACAGCAGCCAGCTGGGGTTGCTTGCTAGAAAATCTAGTTGCATCAGTAGGTAGTTGGAACTGTGGGCTAACAGACATCCAGATGGAAAGCATGCTGGAGACTGAGTTCAAATACTAGGCCAGTGGTTTCATCAACAATGCTGTTATAAGACCTGACTAACAACTCTGGACATGGGTGCTCAGTGGAGTTTCCTGGTTGCTGAACATGTTGATTCGTTGGGAGGGTAAGGTGTAAGATTTCATGAGAAAGCTGTGTATCCCTCTGCCAAAAGCCCTAGACCATAGCCTATAACTGTTTCCATTTCACTGTTTCTGGTAATTATCTTGTAAAATAAAATGGCAATCGTTAAGTATAGTAACTTCAGTAAATTCTCTAAGTGGTTCCAGCAATTACTGAACTTGAAAGGGTTATAGGAACTCTATAGCATATAAGTTGCAGGTACATAGGAGCAATGACTTCCAGTTGGGGTGAAAGGAAGGTGCAAAGGGGGTGCTTATAATTTACATGGCTTGTTGGAGTCAGAGGACTAACAAGGACACCTGGTTCGTGTCACAACTATGACATCACTATTATACCACATATCCTGGGTCCAAATAGCTATAAATAACTTCATTCCCTTGAGTTCTCATAGGTCTACTTGATTCTCTTAGTATTATACTTGTAACACTGTCAGCCACATAAGCCATGAGAGGAGGTCAAGTTGTAGGAGTTCAGTCCTTTTTCTAGCCTCTCTGGAGGAAAAAATATTCACCCAAATACTCCCATTAGTTACAATTTAAAGCACTGGACATGAGACATAAAGTGATAGACACATAAACCAGAAAATTCAAATGCTGAGAGAAGAAAGCAGAAGAGATAGTCTACAGCAAACAGGGGAAGACTTGGCAATGAATTCATTAGAGTTATTGCCATCTGTAATATACCATAGTCAGGACACCAGAGCAACTGACAAGCCAAGACTATTACAATATGCAAACAAAACCAACCAGACAAAGACAGCCAGAGGATGACAGCTCCCTTTAGCAGCAGAGGTCAAACTAGATGAGAACAGAACAGAACCCTATTGTCAGAAAAGACTACACTCCCTTTACTGTTCCCAATAGCACTACACCCACTGAGTAGAATGTCAAACTTGCCAACCAGCACTACCAGGAACAAGCAAAAGCA